>JACXGM010003363.1:0-42165 GCA_016801145.1 Umbra pygmaea
GTGAAATAAAAAAAGCCACGAGCATCGGATTCACGCACTAGATCTTCAAAATCTTCTTCTGCCATATAATTTTCAAAACTACATTCCTCCATCGTGGTTAGCCTACTAAAGTATTACTCAGTTTTCTACACAGAGCAATGCCCTGTTTGATTAGTTTCAAGATGTCTGACACTATTTTCAATTCTGGGAGTGAGGTCCCCCCCCCTGAGGGCGGGTTAAAAAATGGTTGAAAACATGCAGAATTGGCGCCGACTACTGGTTGTAGTTTATAGGCACTGGGCAAAAAATCTTCCGATGACGCAAAATGACGCAAAAATCGTCATTTTGCGTCATCGGAAGATTTTTTCCCAGACAAAAATAGAGAGTTTTCCTGTCTTATGGGGACATGAGGGGGGGTCAGAATAAGTCTAGTAATATTACTGGGTTTCTACTGATACAAAGCTTAATGCTAATCAGTAAAGTACCCCTTTAAGTTTAATAAATAATGTAAAAATGTAACTTTCTTGCCTAAACTGATTTCTTGTTTTTAAAGCTGTAATGCATATCAAAATCCCATGATCGTACCAAGAAGCAAAGTGTTGTATGCTACATCTTAAAAATGTAAGAATGAAGAAGTGTCAATAGATTTAGGGGTTTGCAGGGTTTTTAGGAAGAATAATTTTAGGATACAATGGGCCTTGTTAGAACCCTTTAGCCTCTCTGGTAAGAACCCCTTGATGATAAATGGGTTCTCGTTAAAACTTGGCATAGAGGGTTCTATAAAGAACTACTGAGGTATAAAATGATTAAAGATTGACTCATTCACAGAAGGTTCTAGGAATAACTCTATTTGGGGGTTTTAGTTTGAACCATTTAATGGCGTTGCATTGCAGAATACTTCATAGAGGGTTCTAGGTAAAACCCTCTGTAAAGAGTTCTAACTAGAACCAATGAGAGTTCCTGAATGGGGACAAACCAAAGAACCCTATATGTAGGGCTGGGCATCGTTCAAAATCTTTTGATCCGGTGCCAATTTCGATACCTCAGTTTCGATACTGGTTCCTTAAAGATACTTTTTTCGATACCATATTTTTTTTAATCTATTTCAACATCAACAGAATACAGTAAACCCAAAACCTTTAATTTCCACCTTAATTATTTATCTGTAAAGCATAAAACATAACAATATAATGTTTCATTCTTTTTACTGACAATAACAGTAAAAAAGGTTATCCAGGCTAAAATATGCTATATTGGTAAAGAACTCCCTTTATATCGATAGCTTGCTCACCTCCACCATGGGGCCACCACTGTGGAAAAAGCTAGCAAACCTTAAACAATAGCGGCTTTCTGACCAAGTAGTTACAGGAATGTAGTTATAGGAACAGTCCACTTCTAAACAGTTCTACTAACTTCTCTCCCCCAAAACCGGTTTTGCTATTTGCAATCGCACTGGTCAAGTGGCCATAGGAACTGGTAGGAGGGATAAGGGAGTGACGAAAGCACCGCAATGGTCTTTTATAGCGTCGTCACTTGACTTTAGCGTAGGGCCACATACAACAACATTTCACAGTTGAATGTTTTTGTAAAACTGGGTGTATGATTGGAGATGTATGCGGATGATCTGGTTGTTTTCGGCTCAAGTAGTGCTGGGTTCCTTCAGCGGCTTGCTGTTTGTTTGTTTGTTTGTTTGGATTACGAGGCTGAAAACAACATCCAATACAATTTAAAAAAAATGTGTTGTGTTGATATGTCCTAATAACTGAGTTCGAACCGCGGCGTTTAAAAACTAGGCTGGAGTAATAGAAATTGAGTAGCTACTAAACACAAAAGACGAAGGCTCCAGCATAGTATTATATGCAACAGACAAACGGAGCGACCGGCATAATTTATAACCCCTGCGACTGCTCTGTGGCACTGATCTTATCTTTCCTAGGAAATGTTCCCTCTTGCTGCCAATGTGAAGGGATTGACACTTTCTGGTATGTTCTTCCTATTCCTAACATCAGGGTGGACATGCGCAGAGGCTAATGTGAAGGGGGAAATGGACAAAGCTAACTAGAGAAACCGACTAGCAGCACAAGCTAACATACATAAAGTAGTCAACGTTACGGGGAAAATAATTGAGTTTCGATTGTCGATCGAAATGAGCGCAACAACGGCAGTAGAAAACCTATGTGTTCTGTTTAAGTAGTGAAATTACACTTATCTGTCAAGTATTTCCAAAATTTGTAACCTTACCTTTACATCGGAAAAACAAAGATGCTGCTTGGTCAAATAGTAACGTTACAAACGCTATACGACTGCAAGTATCTTTAGAAATCCTCTGCGTGGTGGTGGTGTCTCTTTAACATTGTGTGTTTTAAGTTGCATTAGACAGCCAATCGCCGGTTACTTTGTCATTACACGCAAGTATGCTAAATGATTATTGGCTCACAGACGCTTTTGGAACCGAAAATTGGCACCGAAAGAGAAATACTTTTTCGATACTCGATAGTATCTAAGTATTTCGGTCGGTGCCATAAAAGTATCGATGTTCAGTGCCCAGCCCTACCTATATGTTCTACATTTTTTTAAGTGTGTACTGATGGAAGAAGCACTGAAAATGTCTAAATCACAGGGCCTAGTCTAACGCAGCTTTCTGCTTCCCTTACAGAACAGAAGGGGCTAATTTAATGACAGACTGTAGCATTACAGGAATTATGACAGCAGAGTACTTCTTTTGTCTTTTCACAGTTGTAAAAAATACTGGGGGGCAGCTGAGATGCTGTGGCAGTTTGATGTGTGAATGACTTTTTGCCCTCTGTCTTTCCATATATCTACAGTCGGGTCAGATACTGCGTTGAGTTCTTTCACTTCAAATGTATTAATCTATTAGGTCTGGTTACAGAAAAATAACAATGCATTCAATGTAGAGAGAAACAAGAAAAGTGAGGAAGGAACAAATAAGACAGAGAGAGAGAGAGAGGTTGGAAAGAAGTGAATGATCTGGATTAGAGTGAGAAATATATAAACAAGATATATATATATATATATATATATATATATATATATATATATATATATATAAATATATATAAGGCACTTAACTGTAGGTCAAAGTTTTACCTTTCTAGAGGCCAAAAGGTCCTAAAACCCCTTAAGCGGGACTCACACGAGGTCCGGCAAACTGGTTGCATTGCGGCGGAAGTCCATTCATTTCAACAGGAATCAATGCGCACCGCTGCGGCAAATCTACCGGAACCAGCAAAATGTGGATGTCTAATCTAATCTAAGCTAATTTGTCGCTTTCACCTATGGGTTTATGAGATTGCAAGAAAAGCTTTGACTGCTCAGTATATAGCTTTCGTATTGTTAATGAACACTAAAATGAAAAAAGCTCCTGCCTGTCGCCTTGCTGGAGGAGGACAGTTGTATGCAATTTTGCCCACCATCTCGTAGATGCGGAAGATTGATTACAATGTTGATTGCGGTGTACAAATGTATCTGCATTACGATGCCGTATAGTGATTTTTTGCAAGGCCTCGTGTGAATCCAGCTTCAGTTAAATGGTTAAGCCTCTGTCTGGGCAGACAGCATATTCAATCAAGTAGTCTGAATAACAGCTAATGCAACATTAATTTAATCAGGGATCCAGTGCAATTGCAGATGGAATATAATGCAACATTAGGCTCCATTTGGATTACAGTGTAATACAAATAGCTGGTTCATTACTGTTGTAAGCATAATATTTTTAGATTACACTTGATGCAGGAGAGGTTTCAACAAAACCAATATTTGTTTTTTTTCAAAAAGCTTATCGGTACAGAATCTAAAACCTTAAGATCTTTCTGAATTTCAAGCTGCTGATCCACTGATCAATTAACTAAATAATGGTGTGAAGGGAAGAGCAAAGACAGCTGGGTAAATAGAGTGAATGATTCACAAAGGAGTCAAAGGACTGAATAAAGGAGTTACAAATTATCTCTCTTCTCCCTTTTACTGTCCTCCTCTCTCCTTTCACTCTATCCTATTGTTCTCTGTCTTTTACTCTGCCTCCTTTGTGAAGGGGTCAGAGGAGAAATCAGCTAATCGAAACATCTGTGGGATCGTTTCATCATAGGAAATTTCACCAGGCTAAACGAATCCTCAAAACCATATCCCCGCAAATTCATGCATTTGGAGGAGACCACCGGTCGTCTGGCTAATGAAGACATTTTTTTGCAGGTACACGGCCCCACTACAAGAATGACTCCCTCCCAACAACTCCCGATGGTGGAGCAAAAAAAAAAAAGGTGTGCAGAATGTTTTGTGCCGGTCAGTCTTGCAGTGACAATCAGTCAGAGATAGGCAAAGACTAACACAAAGAACTTGTTCACTATTTCTCTCTCTCTCACTCTCTAATTTCACACCAATGTAAACATGCAATCATACACACTTTATAGTTCCCAGAAGAACCATTTTTGTTTCCAAAATAAAACACTTTTAGATTCCAAACATAATAATTGTGGAAAGATTTCTGGCTATAAGTTTCTAAATAAAACTGAAAAGATTTCTATAAAGGGTTGTCCTACACTCTTAGAAAAGAAGGTTCAAGACTGTACGGTACCTAGTACAAAGCTTGTCGCTGGGGCTATACCTTACCGAGATGTGAATATTGTACCCTTCATAAAAGTGATCCTTAGGACACTAAATGTTTACAGTTTTGTCCCTCAGGGTACATAAGTGTCCCATAAGAGGTACAGAAATCAATGGTAAAATATGGACCCATGCTGAAAGGTACAATATTCATACCTTGGTGTGGTACAGCCCCAGCAACATGCTTTGTTCCATTTTAGGTACATTCTCGTAAATAATTTTCTGAAAGTGTATAGGGAAAGCTGAAGAACTCTTTTCAAACTCTTTTTTTCTAAGACTGCAAAGAACAATCATGCAGTGATCCACACGGGCACACAAATATGTCATTATGTCTTACCTCCTCCCATTGGTGAATGTATCTGATGAGCCGAGAGAGTCTGAGAAGCCTCAGAAGAGACAGAATCTTAGTAAACCTCACAATCCTCAGCGCCCTCGCCGTCTTGTACACCTCAGAGTCGAAGCCCTTCTCCACTATTAGAAATATATAATCCACTGGTATGGACGAGAGGAAATCGACAACAAACCAACTCTTCAGGTAGTTCATTTTGATGACCTTGGGGTCAAGAATGATCTCAGAGCTTTCCTCATTGACGATTCCCGTGCGAAAGTTCATGACCAGGTCCACGAGGAAGATGGTGTCTGACGCCACGTTGAATATTAGCCAGGTGGTGGTGGTCTGCTCAGAGAAGAAGGTTATTCCTACAGGAATGATGATCAGGTTGCCCATCATCATGACCAGCATTACCAAGTCCCAGTAGAACCTAGAGCAGACAGAATAGGGTTAAAAACAAAACATGTCTTCATATGCAGTCATACCTGGAAACCCTGGTATCAAACCCATAGTGGAAAGCAAGCTTCTTGTTCCAAGTAGAACTAAAAACATACTTCAGATTCTCTAAGGCAGGGGAATTCAAATTTGTCTAAAGGCTAGATAGACCCTGCTGATTTTGTGTTCTACCTTATCATTAATTGGTGTACCAGGTCTACATAAGTCACAGATTAGAGGGATAATGAAAAAATGTAGTGGAACTGGTTTTGATGTCCAGATTTTAATATGATGGCTCTATGGCAAGATGAAATCAATTTTATGAGGATGAGTATTGGACATACAAATAACAGGTGAAATAAATATGGATTTTCACCTTAAACCAGCACTTTGTAACTTTTTTAAAACAAACAAAATACAAAAATTGTTTTAGGACTAGTAACTTAGCATATTTGTTTGTTTGATATTTGGTCTCCCTATCTCTACACCACACTGCACCTTGACAGTAAGACTATTGACTTTAAAGTAGTTTTATATGTTGCTCCTCATAGTTTGACACAGCAATATATATATAAATATATATATATATATATATATATATATATATATATATATATATATATATATATATATATATATATATATATATATATATATATAAGGAAGAAAGAGTAAGCAGTAAATATTATACAAAGCTTTATAATTCAATAAATCTCTAACTGTCATGAAGTGAGGTATGGTGTATAGAGGAAGGGGGGACCAAGGCAGGCAGTAGATGGTTTGTTGTATTTAATAAGTGACAGTCCTAGACGTGAACAAACAATGTGGCAATGGCAGGTGGCAGCGAGATTGCACAACAAAAATAAATAATTAGTACTACTATGCAATTAGTATTGATCCTATACAGTGTAGGCAAACACTCTACTGAACAAAACCTACAGGAGTGCAAAAAGAATATATAGGACTCTATAATCTGTAGCGGCATAGACGCTTAAAGACTAATTATAAAGAGCATATGCCTGATCTCCAGTTACACATCATACTGCACATTACTCACATAATAGTTTTCCCAGACAGCAGAACATAATCCAACGTGAGATGCATCAATGAATCGCACCAGTCCCTTATTTCCCCAGAGCATATATAGCCCAAAATGCCACCGGCTGAAAGCCATTACTAATTAGCTCAACTCAAGCCCTGCATAAATTAGAGAGACCTGACTAATGCTCTGGGTGAACAAGAGATGGTGCCACACTTCAGAGTATAAATAACTCAACAGCATTCAATCACAACAGAATGTGGACACATTACACATGGAGTCCATCTCAAATCATGTGATCATGTTACACTAACCTTATACAGATTTGCGGTAACACTTTACAATACAGCACGGTAATAACATGGTAATAGTGGGGTAACAGTGTGGTAATAAAGAGGTAATATATAGGTAATAACATGTAATTACCAAAGTAATAACTGAGTATTACATCACAGTAATAAGATGTAATACTAGGGTATTAAGGTGATAAGAAGGTAAGAGATGTAATGACATGCAATTACCAATGTAATAGCTAGGAAAGGGTTTGATGATAACCATATTTATATCTGGGTAATGGTAATATAGTTATATTAATATTGTAATAACATGATAATAATGGGGTATTATATGTTGAATTGTTCACAGTAGTATAGTGTATAGTATCAGCATAATACCTTCCAAATTAGATAAAACGTTGGTAATTTAAAATTGGTAATTACTATATTATAATGCTGAAATATCCACCCTTTATGTTCCAAATATTTCCCTTTTGTTTCAGGGTAATACTTTACAAATTATATGTTTAATCTTGTGACTTCTTACCTGGAAACATACCTGGTAGTTTCTGTATACTAACCATGAATCAGTGCTGCAAAGTGCAAAACTACTTGTTTCTATTTCATTTCATTGCAATATTAGAATAACAGAGGTGTAGATTATTACATGGTAAAATTCAAGGCATCAATACTATAAAATGTGTATGTAGCAAATATTTCCTTGAAATAAAATAGAAACAGACAGTTTGCATTTTGCAGAACTGATACATGGTTGTTACTAGTGTTGCTTTCGTCAACAAAGACTATTAGACAAGACGCAATTTAAATGGTGGTCATGTGACAATGACTATAATGAAATGTATATAATGCAATTGTTAACGAATAAAAACAAGACTGAATGTGGTTTACAAAATAAATATTATGCTAAAATATCTCTTCATTTTCGTTAACCAAAACGATACGAAATGTTATATTGTTATTTTGTCTTGTTTAGTCGTGTTATTATTATTATTTTGCAATATTTCTGTTTCATGTGTCTGACTTCATATGGGCTGCATCAGGTCACACTGCACAGACGCAGGCAACGTTACTTCCTCAAGTCCCACTCGCGGCGTTATTTAGAAGATGCAGCTGCAGTGAGTTAGCGTAAACGACAACAAACAAAATTATGTCTGACACAGAGAAAGTGACCGATGGCTGGCCACCCAGTTTTTATTAATTTAAATGTATGTGTGTGTACTGCTAACATGTTTGGATGGTAAAATATATATGTTGTAAATTCAAATCAGAGCATCTTTTGTGTCTGGAATGGATGTATTGCGTCTATACAATAATATAATAGGATAACCTCATTTAAAATGGGTTTGGCTAAAAGAAAATGTTGGTTTCGTCTATATTACTAGGTACTTATACTATATTGACTGGGTAAAATAGAATTGCATTAAATAGAATTGCACTTAAAAGAGAATAAAATACAATTTTCATTGACTAAATCTAGACTAAAATGTCATCCGTTTTCGTTGACTAAAACTAGACGAAAATAATGGTAGTCATGGATAATTCTGTCTAAAAATAAGACTAAAAAGCTCAGACTTTTAGTTGACTTAAACTTGACTAGACTAAAAAAAGTATAACCGTGACTAAAACTAATAAAAACTTGACTGCTTGAAACAAAGATTAAAACTAAAATGATAACAGGCCACGAAAGACATCACTAGTTGTTACACAGAAACTACCAGAAGCATTTCCAAGTAATCTCTGCACCTTCGAATATTTGTGTAATCTAATATTACCATGTGAGACAATAGAAACAGGTAGTTTTGCATTTTGCAGCACTGATGCATGGTTGTTACACAGAAACTACCAGAAGCATTTCCAGGTAATCTCTGCACCTTTGAAGGATTTGTTTAATCTATTATTACCATGTAATAAAATAGAAACTGTCAGTTTTACATTTTGCAGCACTGATTCATGGTTGTTACACAGAAACAACCAGAAGCATTTCCAGGTAATCTCTACACGTCTGTTATTCTAATATTACCATGAAAGGAAATAGAAACAGGTAGTGTTGCATTTTGCAGCACTGATTCATGGTTATTACACAGAAACTACCAGACGTGTTTCCAGGTAAGAAGTCACAAGATTCAACATATAATTTGTAAAGTAGTACCTTGAAACAAAAGGGAAATATTTGCAACATAAAGTGTGGATGAATTTCTGCATTATAATATGAAAATGACCTATTTTTAATTTGAGGAAGTTTTATTTAATTTGGAAGGTATTACGCTGCTACTATACACTATACTACTGTGAAAACATCAACATATAATACCCCATTATTATCATATTTTTACAATATTAGTGTAACTACATTACCCAGGTATACATATGGTTATCATTGAACCCTTTCCTAGTTATTACGTTGGTAATTGCATGTTATTACATCTGTTAACTTCTTATCACCTTATTACCCCTGTATTACACCTTATTACTGTAATGTATTACCCAGCTATTACTTTGGTACACGTTATTACCTATATATTACCTCTTTAATATCACACTGTTACCCCACTATTACCATCTTATTACCGCGCTGTAATATAAAGAGATATCAGAATGGCTATTGTCTTAGTTTTCCTTTTTTATAGTCAATATGCTTTTTTAAAGTTTAGTTTATGATCAATCCTAACCCCGATTTCAAGTACAACCACTGTTTCAATTACAAAATCACACATTTTTTATTTGATATCCTCATCAATTACTTTCTTATTTCCAAAAACCCTAAATCCCTAATATTAAAAGAGAATATATTCACATCACACCATCTTTTGAGGATTTTTAGCTCTGCCTCAACAATATATAGAAGATTCTTTAAATTTCTCCCAGAACAAACTAAATTTGTATCATCTGCAAAAACAACACATTTTAACAAATCAGTAACCTTGCATATATCATTAATATAAAGTATAAATATTTTTGGACACAATCACTGATCCCTGAGGAACTCCACAGGTGACCTTCCTAAATTCTGACGAGGTATTATTCATTTGTACAATTTGTTGTCTATTTTCTAAATACCTTTTTAACCAAGAATGAGCTATACCTCCTATCCCATACTTCTCTAATTTTATGAATAATTTACTGTGATGTATAGTATCAAACACCTTTTGTAGATCAATATAAATACCAACCGAACATTCCTCAATTTCCACAGCCTTTGATATTTCTTCTACCATCTACATTACTGCGTGTGTAATGTAGTAGTTCTATATTATCTGAAACCATACTGGCGTTCACTCAATAATTTGTATTTATCAACATAAAGGTCTAGTTGTTTTAGAAAAATTGTTTTTCATTATTTTTGAAAATTTAGGTAGTAGGGATACTGGTCTATAATTTTCCATGAGATGCTTGTCATCATTTTTGAATATAGCAATTACCTTTGCCAATTTCATATTATTTTCTTTGAAAAGACTGGTTAAAAATAAAGGTTATAGCTTTAACAATACACTCAATGACTTCTTTAATAATTACCATGTCAATGGAGTTTATATCAGTTGATGTTTTGCTTTTAAATCATTTCACAATTTCGACTACATCAATTGCATTTATCCTACAAAAGAATATTGAGCTGGCATTACTATCAATCAAGTTATGGAAAAAATCTTTTTTATCATCTGCCACAACAATTCTGTTAGCCAAAGTAGATCCAATATCCACAAATCGTAATTGAAATCCTCCACAATGGATTTTATATTATCCACTGTGTCATTACAACCATTAATAAAATGGCTTGGAATTTCATCTTTATGAATATATTTCATTACTTTCCAAGTAAATTGAATACAATTTATATTTTTCTCTAATATTTCATTGTAATCTTTCTTCTGTAGTCTCATGATAGAGATCAGTTTATTCTTATACAACTTATATTTATCTTAACTTTTGCTGGTTCTTAGTTTAAAAAACTTCTTATAAAGTACATTTTTCTATTTACATGCATTTTGCAAACCTTTTTTCATCCATGGCTTTCCTTTATATTTATCTTTTACCAGGCACTTCCTTATAGGGCAATATTTGTTATATCATTGTAAGAATATACAGTCGTATGCAAAAGTTTAGGCACCCCTGACAATTTCCATGATTTTCCTTTATAAATAATTGGGTGTTCGGATCAGCAATTTTATTTTGATCTATCAAATAACTGAAGGACACAGTAATATTCCAGAAGTGAAAGGCGGTTCATTGGCTTTACAGAAAATGTGCAATATGCATCAAAATTAAATTAGACAGGTGCATATATCTGGGCACCCTTGTCACTTTAGTTGATTTGAATACCTGTAACTACCTAGCACTGATTAATTGGAAGACACAATTTGTTTTGTGAGTTCAATAACCCTTGGACTTCATAGACAGGTGCATCCCATCATGAGAAAAGGTATTTAAGATGGCCAATTGCAAGTTGTTGTTCTCTTTGTCTCTCCTCTGAACAGTGGCAACATGGTGGCCTCAAAACTACTCTAAAATTACTTGAAAAGAAAGATTGTTCAACATTATGGTTTAGGGGAAGGCTACGAAATGCTATTGCAGAGATTTA
Organism: Umbra pygmaea; assembly: GCA_016801145.1. Taxonomy (NCBI): domain Eukaryota; kingdom Metazoa; phylum Chordata; class Actinopteri; order Esociformes; family Umbridae; genus Umbra; species Umbra pygmaea. Next base: position 11,274 of record JACXGM010003363.1, read on the forward strand.
GGCTGTCAATGTCCACTGTGAGGAACATAGTGAGGTAATGGAGGAACAAAGGCACAGTTCTTCTTAAGGCCAGAGGTGGCAGGCCAAGTAAAATATCGGAAAGGGAAAGGCGAAGGATGGTGAGAATGGTCAGAAATAGCCCACAGACCACCTCCAACGACCTACAACATCATCTTGCTGCAGATGGTGCCACTGTGCATCGTTCAACAATTCAGCGCACTTTGCACAAGGAGAAGCTGTGAGGGAGAGTTATGTGGAAGAAGTCTTTTCTGCACACATGCCACAAACAGAGATGCTTGAGGTATGCAAACGCACATTTGTACAAGCCAGCTTCATTTTGGAAGAAGATGGTATAGACTGATTAAACAAAGATGGAGTTATTTGGTCATAACAAGGGGTGTTATGCATGGCGGCAAAAAAACACAGCGTTCCAAGACAAACACTTGCTACCCACTGTAAAATTGGAGGTTCCATCATGCTGTGGGGCTGTGTGGCCAGTGCCGGTACTGGGAATCTTGTTAAAGTTGAGGGTCGCATGGATTCCAATCAATATCAGCAGATACTTCAGAATAATGTAGAGGAATCGGTCACAAAGTTGAAGTTACGCCGGGGCTGGATATTTCAACAAGACAATGACCCAAAACAATGCTCAAAATCTACTCTGACATTTATGCAGATGAACAAGTACGATGTTCTGGAATGGCCATGTGATTCAGAATAATATACACAATTTAATTTGTAATCATTATAGAGATTTGTCACAGGATCTGTCATTTTCATAACATAAAGACCAATATTCATTTAGATTTAGAAAACTTATATTTCGGTTTTCACATTTTTTGTTTTCCAATAAGGAATAATCATTCTCAGATATCACTCTCAGTTTCTTCAGTAGATAAATTATAATCATCATCACCAATCATACTATGTAGAATTTTTTTGAAAAAGCTAACTGCTTCTAGCTCTGTTTCCGAGCATGCTTCCCCACTATGACATAACCAAAAGCACAATACAGCTTAGTCTTTTTTTTCTCCATGCCAATGCATATTCTCCACCATGCGGTTTATCACGAAATAGAGACATGTCCATTCATATTGATCCAAATCTTACAGATTGTGTATTACAACCACCTTTGCTTGCTCCGGTGGTCCATTTAACCTTATGAACACCTTCCCATTCCTTGTCAACATTGTTTGTATTTTGTTTCGCTTTTTGAGAATACAGCCTTTTTATAGCCATTTCTGCATTTTTCTTTGTCAATTGCTCATTTACATAAACCCCAGTTCCTTTAGGTTTTTTGGATTGGCTCAGTACAATGTTATGCTTTCGATTTACAAATCGGACAACAATCGTAGGCTTTGTTTTGTTATCATTGCGTCGGAAAAGTGTAACAGGCTGATATTTGCTGACTCTCTAGATAAAGGTTCTTACTGGTCAGGAATTTAACAACTTGTTGTTCTGAGGTGTCCATCTCTTCAGGTGCTGTATCCTCACCTCAATGTTCACCGGCTGTAGCTCTAGCATAGCTACGATGTTTAGTATCCAGCCCAGGGATGATAAGGTCATCCGCCTGGGAGAACTGCTCCAAGTCATCATCCTTTGTTCCTGACATTCAATCTTCTGGTCTCTTTGAACCCTCAATTCCCGGACCTCCTACATTAGTCCCATGAGTTTAACTTGCTGTTTGACTATTTTACTAATCTCCTCTGACAAAAAATGTAGAGATTTTTTATCTCTTCTAGTTCCTCTGCCAACATCTTGATTGTAGTCAACATGTCCCTTAAAGAAAAAAGGTAGACCTACTAAAATGCTTCTCTTTTCCCACTTAGCATGTGCTTCCTGGGCTCATAGGACTTTTAGTTATTGAAAAGTGTTCTCTAGGCAGATCTGCCTTGGAGGCAGAAGTCATTTGATTGGTTGAGTCAAAACTGAGGAAGGACTTCACATTAACTTTAATTTTGATTTATACTTATGATTAATTTGTACATTTATAGCACAGGATTACATTTGAACACTCCAGTGTGATTAAGATGAGGGATAAGGTTAGGTGTACGGTTAGATATGATTAAAAACTGAGAAAACTATGCTCATGTGCACATTTCCGATGTCATGTGAGGTCCGCCCTCAGTTTTGACTTCTGCCTCCACGGCAGATCTGCCTGGAGAACACTTTTCAACGCTTCCTGGGACTTAACAAAATCATTGTCTACAAACACCAGAAATGTCAAAAATATCAAAAGTAATGGAAGTAAAACATTACTTTACATTAGCAATATTAAACTTCCAGGTAGAGGACATTCTAATTTGATGATTCTTTAAGGATTAAAAGGAGATAGGGCAAAGAAAAGACAGTGCCAGCCATCTTTCCCATATTGGATCCAGGGGTTGAAAACATCAATTTAAATGATACAAAATACTAGGGGTGCAACGGATCAAAAAACTCACGGATCGGATCATTTTTCGGATCAGCAAAATAAAAAAATAAAAAGTAATTGGAATTTGGGTTAGTTGTTTTTATAATTTTCAATGGTTATGATGAGCAATATGAGTGAGAAATGTGGTTAATATTGATCGTTGTTTAGGTACATTAAATCACTTTAAACCTTTTCCTCGCCATAGGAGCCAATGAAGAAGAAAGCTTTAACGTGAGATTACTTCTATAATCGTTGGATTTCGGTTTAGTTATTTTGACAGGCTTAAGTGTTCATAACAAGATATGGCCATGATAAATTTAGTGATGATTGACCATTGTTTAGGTACATTAAAACCATGTTAAGCTTTTTCACATTAAGCATTTTAGTATGTCCCGTATGCGATGGGATGTCGTAACGTGGCTCAAACACTTTCAGCATGTGTTTAAAGTCCTCCTTTTGCACAACCGAATATGGCCTCATGTCTGCGACTATAAACACACCGATAGCGTTTGTGATGGCTTTGGCCCGGTCTGATTAATTGCTTAAATGCCACGGTGATAAGCAGTTGTTTTGCAACTTTCGTTTTCACTCCTGTCAGTGAAACACCGGGGTGATGTCGCTTCAAATGCGTGGCCATGCTTGATGTATTTCCACTGTCATATCGCTTTCTTGTGCCACAGTGCCTACACACTGTCACGGTTTTATCCACTAATCTCTTTCCTTCATCATTATATTTAACAGGGAAACCAAAATGCTCCCATACAGGAGATTTAAATGACGCGGGGCGTTCAAGCTCCTCCGTTCCTCCGCTCGCCATGACCATGCTGTGAGCGGACTGAACATGCGCACAACTTTTGTTTTTCAGAAATCAATCCGCGGATCACGTGTGTGTCGAACCAAAGTTATTGATCCGAACGGATTACGGGTCAATGACGATCCGTTGCACAACTACAAAATACAGACATAGTAGAATAGCAAAATTGAGATTTCACAATATCTAACAACAAATGCATATTATGGACAAAATAATATTGTGCATTTTCAGATATTGGTTATATTGTCCCTGAATTATTCCTGTGTTCAGTAAAAACATATATATAAAAGAATTGTACAAATCTACGTAAAATTAAATGGAATGTTAGATAGTGTATAGTGTAGTTAGAGATTGTAGTTAGAGATTTGGAGTTAGCGTCAGGGTTTACTAATTTGCTAAAAAAATGAACAATCTTGGTCATCTTGGGATTCAGTCCAGCATCTTTGGGGTTACTGACAGGTGCATTAACTGGAAGGATACCTGGCACCTCTACTAAAGCCCCTGATCTAGATCCGTAGTCATACTATTTTGTGAATACCATTTTTATGTAAATTGGTCCAGTTTAAAGGAACGAATAAGACATTTTGCTAACTAGCGATGACTATAAATCTGCAGAAACTGTTAGCATTCCTTTATGCAGTCACTACATGAATGTTGGCAAATGCTACATTTTATCTTCCTTCAGATAGCATGCAGAGCTATACCAATGGTATTTACAAGTTATTTAGACTGTATTTCAAAAATGTCTAACTCTCCCTTTAGCAATATATACAAAAAAACTCAAACATAGAACAGAAACGGGGGTTGGTAGTTAGAAATGCATGCCATAAAACATGTTCAAAGTCACTTACATAAAGGACACAGTTCATCAAGTACTCTGTACTGTAAGTGAAAGTTTACATTATTTGTACATGTGACCCAAGCAAGAACACAACGACAATATTGGCATCACTAGCGCCATGTTCCATCATCTGAACAACACAGAGACTCAAAATGGCTGAATAAAATGGCTGTATTGTTTGCACATAGAAGACTGCAGCAGTTGCAACAAAAGGACCCGGGGCATGAGTCTGTGGATATGTATGCCTGTTTGCCTAAACCCACGCATCATCCATTGACAGAGACTTAAGGGCATGAGTTAAAAAGTAATAACATGTATATAGATGCCAATACTCAGCAAAAGGCTTGCCAATATTCCGTCAGGCACAATGTAGAAAAATGAATGCAAGCAAGAGCATGTAAAGGAAAATTGTGAGATACAGTATCAGTATCAATTTGGAGCTCTAAGGACAACATTGATCAAAAAAATCACTTCCCACCCCTCCTTTTTCCCTGTTCACGTTGTTTCGGAGGAAACTTGAGGAAAAGTAAATATATATAGTTTCCTGGATACAATTCACTGTGATGTTTGAGACTAGAGTCCCCTGTGAACCCAGCACCCTAAGGCGGGGAGCTTGATTTGAGGTCAATCTGACTCTACTGATATTGCAAGGTGTCTCTGTGAGATCTCTGAGACAGCCACAGGACATTCCCCTAAGTACTGTCACCTTTAAAGCAGTTATTCTCATTGATATGCGATTGCAGACAAGCTGGAAATTGAAAACAAAAATAACAAAAAAACAGGAAAATCACAATAGAAGAAACAGAATATGCAAGCCCACACATTGAGTCATCTACACTGAGTGTTTATTCTCTGGGGCAGGGGGGGCTGGTTATGTCATGAAAGGCAGAGACTCTTCGTCAAGTAAGTAAAGCCCCTTTTTACTGTTTATCAGTTATAAAATGACTTGCTAAAATGTAACTGCGTCAACACAAACCTGGTCCTGCTTGTGTCCTTGGTGAATATGATTGTCACTTGTCTCACGATCACAGGAGCCAAAATGGATCCAAATGGGAGGAGGATCTTCAGACACTGCTGGCCTAGACCTACTGATAACGTCATTATGTCCTATCCATGGCACTGAAATAGATGCTTTCAAGAACGCTATCTCATGCTAAAAACTGCCTGGTGACGCCAGTCAACATCGATGCTGGTTGTGCCACAAATTATGTTCCATGATCTCTCAGCAAATGTAGTGCACTATGAAGGGAACAGTGTGCCATTAAGGACAGAATTGGGAGATGCACTCAGAGGTCTGTAATGGATCTGTTTAAATAAATGAAGCTACAGACGGTGGTCGGGTCCTTGCTTTATAAATATATGAAGATCATGTGTCAGATAATAGTCTGCACTTGGGCTAAACGGTCATCTTGCTGGGTTAAAAATAGACAGATTTGCGAAAAAACACTAGGTGAGGCATCTTTGGTCTTGTGTATGACTGTTAGTGTGGAATGTGACCACATTGAGCTTGAAGTATATATTCAATAGATAAATTAGACCACATCACTGGGGCAAATGTGATGGAAAGTACCATTGTGTGTAACAAGCATGGCCATGTTCTGTGTCAGAAGTGCCATAACGCTGAATAATCTGGCTTGATTAAAATCAACAGTGAAGAGTGCCAGTTGTACTAATTTCTAATCTATTCAGACAGATCATTTAAGCTATTATGATTTCTCCCCAGCAGTCTAAATACTTCAGGATGGATGGTAGGCACCTGTGCATCAGAGGTGGCTCATAAGCACACATGGTCCTGATCTTTCAGTTAACCCATTGATCTTGTAAGTGACTCCCACTTAGATACTATGTAAACACGATATAACTCATGTCACAATATGTAGACTTGCAGTGAACTTCAAGAAAAAGTCAACTTTGAAAGGATTTTGATAATCAATTATTGAATATGACCTTCTATCATACTGTAGCTGCAATTCATACAGGAGCCAGAAGAGGTGAAGATCGGGACATGCTTCCTCCGAGACAAATCCAACTAAGATGTCTGTCTTTTTATTGCATTGCTTGTAATCACAAATTATCTTATAAGTTCCATAAAGCCCACAAGTGCCTGGAGTGCAATGTGGCAAGAAAATGCTAACATGGCTGTTCCTTCCCCAAACCAGAATGTATTGAGACAATCTTCACTTCAATTATTGGAACTCTAGCTGAGTATAGTGCATGAACCCGGTTCCCAGTGGCACACCTACACTCAAAATGCCCTTTAAAACTGCAACTTTTTCACGTCTTCCCATAGCTAAATCAATTTATCTGTGGTGCCTTTAACAACATCTTGGTTGTGGCCCCCAAATAGCTACAGCCTGTTCTGATTTACAAACTAGACAGAACAAGTTTCCTACCCTCAAAATATAGTTCCCATACTATATTTCATTATAGGACTGTGTCATGTATATGTACTCAGTTATAAAAAAACAATCAAACAGTTTTGCAGACAACAACACATTTCCTCAATTAACTATTCTGCCAGTTCTACAGAAGTTATAGATAATATAATATGCCACATAATAACATTAAATATTCGGTTTTATTGATATTAATGGAGTGTGTAGATCTTCATTAAATTCTATAACTCTGCAGTGACTGTGGAATTGAGGGCATTGTCCTGGTATAAAAAAAACAATGAGGAAAATGGCTAATTGGTGAACAGCACAGGCCATTGGTTTGGTAAAACGTGTCTGAAGCATCCTATTTAATATAAAGTGCATTGCTTCTGACAAGGGCCTATAGGAGCTCTTCTCAAAAACACTGAATTTTATGCAATTGAGCATTTGCATTATATATTCACTGGCCAATTCATCGGGAACACCTTGCTAGTAATATTACTGGGTTGTACAAATCTGGTCCTTCTCCTCTGACCTCTGCCATCAACAAGACATTTTCGCCCAGAGAACTGCCACTCACTGGATATTTTTGCTTTTTCGAACCATTCTCTGTAAACGCTAGAGATGGTTGTGTAGGAAAATCCCAGTCGATCAGCTCTTTCTGAAATACTCAAACCAGCCCTTCTGGCACCAACATCCACAATATATTCAAAGTCCCTTAAATCAATTTCTTCCGCATTCTGATGCTTGGTTTGAACTTCAGCAGATGGTCTTGACCATATGTACATGCCTAAATGCATTGACTAGCTGCCACGTAATTGGCTGATTTGAAATTTGCGTTAACGAGCAGTTGGACAGGTGTACCTAATGAAGAGGCCAGTGAGTGAGTGTACTAAAGAATATAATATGATTTTGAAAATTTCATAATAGATTTGAAACAGAAGTTCAACAGTTGTTACTTTACAATATCTTTCATTAGTCAGTATGCCATTCTGATCTTAAGTTGGAAAATAGACAAGTCAGACCAAACCACATGCCTAATAAATAATGCACGACATACGTAGTTGTATCTCTAAAAATAGGTTTGTTTGGATGTTGCTCATGAAATCTGAAGATGTTTGCATTCGACAACAATGGTATTCTGTGATCCTGTTGTAATTTGATATTTTATTAAGTGTTTAGAACATAGCCTATTTTGTGTCTCTGTTAAGTACTGCAGTGCTGTTAAGAATGGAACTGTTATGATTAGTGCTGTTATTGAGAATTTCTGTATATGCCTAATGATGATAACTACAATGTGTCCTTCTTTCAATTTTCCAAACTTTTTTAAGTGCATTAATTAATTTGACTGAGAGCAGTGCCATTTTAATCAAAATATCTGATACAAAACATAGTTTATGCAGCAATGTCATGCTATCTGTGCTTGGATATTCGAAAAGAGCCCTAAGAAAGAGTTTCACAGCAGACAAAAGCTTAATCTCACATGGCCTGGTCTTTACCAGGCCAAGCAATGAAACAAACCTTCATGAAATCTATAAATAATGAATATTACTAACTAGTCATTAAACTTTAAGCAACCTCTATACTGAGAATATGTTTGGAGATTGAATTTCACAAGCTTTTTGAATTTCACACAAAGCTGCTGTGAATGGGTCTGTCATCCACGGTCAGACTGCTGTTGACTTCATTATTGTTATAAGTTGTTGCTTCTTCACATTTCAATGGTGGAAAGGTGATAGCATTAATTGCAAAGGACTGCAGCATCAAGGTAATTTTGACCATTGTTCATGTTAATTGAAGCTTTATGAGTTACCAAACTCCAACCATTTAGTAGTTGTTAAACTTATAAAACAATTGGAAACCATCTACAGAATTAAAATGAACTCCATCTGACTACATTTCCTGATGTTATAAAAGCTATGCATGCTGGACATACCAAAAATATTTTATAATAACATGAATATCAGAAATTGTTGATAAAATAGAAAAAATATATTTCAATAAACTTTGAAACATTTGCAAATAAGATCCAAACAGTAATTGCACCCTTGACTGTCAAAATCAGCAGTGTTCAGCATGTAGCAATGCAAAATATTCAATAACCAACAGAAGGCTTTTGAGGCCATGGAAATACCGTACAACACAATGCTAAATAGAAAGATCAGCGGGGGAAGCTGTTGGGAAATGGTCAGGAATCATTCAACGGTAGGGGGTGTGACTGCTTAAAAACATGAAAACTAAACCAAAAACCATTGTTTCATGTTTCCAATATATGTATTATAGAATTTAGAATGAAAAAGAGGCACTTAATTTCAACGGTATAGCCAGATATAAAATAGCTCTATGAAAAATATTCTGTCTTGGAGCCAGGAATGTAGGATTACAAAATTGTTGTAGCTATATTATTCGAGAGATAACAAATGAAAAAAGGAAGAGCCAGCAAGCATATGCAGCTCCACTTGAGAATGGCATTTCTCTTCACACAGGCCCAGGGACTCAATAAAACAATACTCCCTCTGGAAGGTGTCATGAGTGAGGCCATCAAGTGAACTGCTGAACCCCTGTCATGTGACAAGTGTGGAGATTCTCAAAACATGCTACGTAAGTTCACATATAAAAAGTCATGTGACAATAGCAACACTACATTTATTTCCAACTGTCATTGGCATATATATTTGATCATTTAGCAGGCACTCCTATACAGAATGATTGACAATAGTGAGTGCATACATTTTCATAAAAACATCACAAACCTGGCCTTGCCAACAAGTTATCTACACTATGTCATATACTAGTTTTAGTCCTGGTTCAATGTCATTACACATCCAACTGACAGAACAGTGAGCCCTCTTATTGTTTGCAATGAATGCAATGTGTTTAGCTGCCAAATATCTAACATGACCATGATGTTAGAGCTTTTCTCTTAGGGATTTCCCAAGAAAAGAGAAGGTAATTCTAAAGCTGTCGCAAAATTTGTAATGCAATTTCAGTCAGAAAAGCTCTCAAATAGATAATAGCATTATTTACGTAAGTAGTAGGGGATCAAAGGCTATAATCTCTACTGTGTAGCACTTCAGTTCCATAGACAGTGAAGAGTTAAACTGGGCAAAAGCAGCTAAAGGCCGAGGTCACTAACAAAGCATTGCATTTTAGATGGTTTGTTTCCTTTTACCCCTACAGCCTCTTACAGTGGTGCTTAAAAAATGGTGAACCCTTTATAATTTATAAAAAAATATAAAAAGAATCCAATTAAGCAAATTACAAAAAAATATTTTACTTGGTCATTTATTTATCGAGGACAATGATCCATTGTTACATATCTGTGAGTGGCAAAAGTATGTGAACCTCTAGGATAAGCAGTTCATTTTAAGGTGAGATTAGATTCATGTATTCTTAATCAATGGGACGACAATCAGCTGTGAGTGGACACCCTGATGTATTTAATGAACAGGGATCTATCAAAGTCTCATCTCCACACTGCAAAAAATCCTGTCTTATATTTATCTTGTATTCAGGTCAAAAAACCTTAAAATAAGACATATTTACTTAACAAGCTATATTTGCATTAGATAATAACACTTGTTTTTAGTAAATATTCCCTGAAAATCAGTGAAATTTGTCTTGTTCCATTGGCAGATTATTTTACTTATTAAAAGCAAGAAATATCTTGTATTCATAGTTTCTAATACTTATTTTTGTAGTGTCCTTTTTTGCAGTGCACAACACATGTTTGAGAGTTCTCAGAGTTGTCAGAGTTGTTGCTGCTCATCAGGCAGTAAAAGTATACATAACAACCCTTAGAGAGTTAGGACGCCACCAATTCACAGTCAGACAAATTGAGTACAATTGGAGGACACTGAAGACCATTGTAACCCTCTCCAGGAGTGGTTGACCAACTAAGATCACTCAAAGAGTAAGGCGTATAATAGTCTGTGAGGTCAAAAAGGAACCCAGGGTAACTTCTAAGCAACTAAAGGCCTCTCTCACATTGGCTAATATCAATATTCATGAGCCCACCATCAGGAGAGCACTGAACAACAATGGCGTGCATGGCAGGTTTGCAAGTAAAAAGCCACTCGTTTCCAAATAGAACATTACTGCCCATCTGCAGTTTGCAAAATATCACGTCGACAAGTCAGAAGTTCATTTGAAAAATGTTTTGCGGATGGATGAGACCAAATTAGAACATTTTGGTTTAAATAAGATGCATTATGTTTGGCAAATGGAAAATACTGCATTCCAGCATTAGAACCTTTTTCCATCTTTGAAACATGGTGGTGGTAGTATCATGATTTGGGCCTGTTTTGCTGCATCTGAGCCAGGACGGCTTGCCATCATTGATGGAACTATTAATTCAGAAAAATGTCAATGAATACTAAAGGATAATGTCAGGACATCTGTTTGTGAACTGAATCTCAGGAGATGGAGGGTCATGCAGAAAGACAACGACTCTAAGCACACAAGTCGTTATACCAAAGTATGGTTAAAAAAGTATAAAGTAAGTGAAAGGAAGGGCCAAGTCAAAGTCCTGACCTTAATCTGATCGAAATGTTGTGGAATGATCGAAGCAAGCAGTTCATGTGAGTAAACCCACCAACATCCCAGGGTTGAAACTGTTCTGTACAAAGGATTTGGGCTATAATTCCTCCAAATTGATGTGCAGGACTGATCAACAGTTACCGGAAATGTTTAGTTGCAGTTATTGCTGCACAAGGGTGTCACACACCACATACTGAAAGCCAAGGTTCACATATTTTGCCACTCATTAAATATGTAATAATGAAACATTTTCCTCAATTAATAAAAACATTTTGTCTCATTTGTTTAATTGGGGTCTCTTTGTCTACTTTTCGGACTTGTGTGAAAATCTGATGATGTTTTAGGTCATATTCATGCTGAAATATAGAGAATTCTAAAAGGTTCACAAACTTTCAAGCACCACTATATAAACTTTAGTTCGTTGACCCCGAGTCTTTACAGTGCAGACTTGATTCAGCACCATGGACAGCAACCAGTTAAACTCGCAGCACCTTACTAAATGTAGATTATTAGAGCAGCGAAGAGGAGTGATCTCACCATCTATCTAACTCAACCTGGGGATACCGCTGGAGGGGGAGGCAGAACCAATTATTCCGTGTTTAATCGGTGAACGGAAAATTTGGAAAACTGTTATGTGCCTTAGTGTATTTACATATAGACGTCAATGCGCAGGAGATGTATATTTAAACATCTTCCCCTGACACTGCAACGTTTATACAAATATAAATACAATGCTGTTGTGTTACTGAAGAGAAGAGGTAGGTTATAAAAGCTTCCAGTTGGATACATTATCTAGAAGACTGACTTATTAACTTGGTCACGCGATATGAGGATACTTTCCTACTCTGAAAAAACAAAATCCACTGACTTGACATTAACCCAAATCAGAACACATTGTGCTATTTTTTTTATTAATATCAAGGTGCCGTATAAGGACGTTTCTATGCAGTCAGAGAAATGTCATAGACACACTGCGTAATGATGGTACTGCAAATGGAACACGAAACATTTATGGCGCAATGGCTCTCCATCCAATAGTCTGACCTGAAACCAAGAACCCAATTATCTTTATCACAACACTATTTTTGTAATGTGCTAAATCTCACTATGAACGAATAGTTAAGTGATTATTATTTCTGCGCATTTATATGTAGATTTATGTTTGATTGACGTGAATTTAATTATTACAAGGTTTTTACAAGCGGGCCGTTTAACCGTTCAAATCCCGGATGTTTGAATTCTCCCATTCTTTTGTTATCTATTTTATCGCGTACTGCGCTTAGCCATTGTCTAATGCTCTCTATCTCTCCCTGTTATATTTATTTATTTAAGCTGTCCTTTCTCGAATTTACCGCATTAGTCTATTTTCCATTTCGAGGCCATCCACACTGATCTTGTCGTTTCAACATTGCAGACAAGGAGATACGGATGATTACAATTTCGATGTCCCCACCGTACTGTCAGGTCAAACACAAGTAGCAAAGCGTATTATTGATTTAAATATTCCACAATCAAAACTGACTTTTGTAAAGAATACATTTTTGTGAGAATTATTTGTGTTTTCAACTCGTGACATTCACCCTCCCTTTTCCAAGGACATCTCGTTGACTCATGGCATGCCTACCTCCCATATTAGAATAATGCAAATGACACAATTGATAACATCACTATGATCACATTTGTACTGCTAAAATAATCAACCTCTATAATAATGACTTAATACACAAGAAGATTAGCAATATGCTTTCGGAGATGCGTAACGCGCACTGATGACAAAGTGGATGTCTTGCGGACCTGGCTGTAGGTAACGAACTGCATGGTCAAGCGGAGAAGGTGACTTTCCACTCCTTACCTAAAGTCGCTATATGGATGAATGATCCAGTACCCTGCAGTTTGGACCCTTTCTTGCTCCTTTTCAACAGCTTTCTGGCTGCCGAACATTCGCAGGGAGAACTTATTCACACCGGGCTGCATCATCGCTCCGAACTGCCGCTGCATAAAACCATGTCGGTTCCCAGACCCGTCTAGATCGTCGAACCCAACCAATGCTTCCTCCCGTTCACCCTTAAAGCCCACCGAGTTCCCGTGGTCCCCTGCTTTCATGTTCTGGCTCCCCATATTATTCTTCTGTATCGAGTCTTGCCTCTGAAAAACATTGTTCCCGTCCGCTTTCTCCCCTTCTTTATTGCTGGAGAACGAATTAGATTTGTCTTCCATGATGTTTACTAAAACGTACTGTCTCCTGGCTCGGAGGACAGGCTACGCGCAAAACTCAGAAGGAACCGCTTTAAGCTCTCCTGTTTCATTTGATGTCCTTCAACTGCTCGGCTTCGTTGCCTCCTTTGCGTATGCTGCAAACTGAGACAGTCTCCGGGTGAACCTGACAGATCAGGTTTCCCGGTTTACCGCCATCTACCGACCGAGGCGGATTTACCGCTCTACCCCTTGCTCGCACTGCGGTTTAACTGGCACACTGCTGTCGCTCGTGTTGGGGCTCAGGTTCATGGTATATAGACCTTCCGCCCACCTCATTATCTTTAGTTTATGAATAATATTAGCATTCATGACACGACCGCATGCAAACTAAATGAACTCCTTTTATTGGGATTGAAGGACACATACTATTAGCCTATTAATATTTAATAATATATTAACTCATTGCAGCGATGCCTCAACACTTACTGTTTATCTAAATGCCATTTTGCCTTCCCTGACGACTTCAACTACGGGCATTACGCTGATATTACACTGCGAGTTATCTATTCAAATCAAATTCCTGTAGACTTTTAATATTTAGAACACGTGAGATATAATGCATGCTGTGATCATACTACAGTCTGTGATAAGGTATATGTTAGTTCATCACATTGGGTATATATAATACCATATGGGACTATTTAATACCGTTGCTCATCGTCAGAGATGTTGGAGTAGGCCCTTGTCTGGCTGTTTATGCATCAGTGCTTAATTACAGTGTTCAAATATAGTGCTTAATTCTGTCACATGTGCACAGCTGGATATTAACTATACTCTGCATGTTGTATTGACCTGTAGCTAATCCAACAAAGCAAACACGATTTATTCAGCCCTAACTTGTACATTTCAATTATTTTTTCCCCAGTAAAATCATAGAATCAACAGATCAGGTCAGGGGCTAATAAAATTGCAAAGGTTATCATATAATAATAAAAGGTTGTGTCTTTTTTTATTTGAAGTATGAGTTGCAGGACCACCCTGAAGGACTGCAGGAGTGCTATTTAAAATATAATTTTGCACACAAAAAAAGAAAATGTGTATCCTCTGTACTCCTATAATTATTATAGGTCAATGCTGCAAATAAAAATGTGTTCTCTTTGACTTAACTGGTAAATCAAAGATAAATAAAAATGTAACATTGCTACACTGACTGGTGCCTTAACATGATGGGAAGATTACCAACAAAACATAGATCAAACCAAAGGATTTCACTGGCTTTGTTGCTTGAACATTACCGTCAAATAACATCTCAGTCATTAGTCTACACTGCTTAGAATTCAGGACGTCAGAGTAGGCAACGCAAATAGCACCATATTCTCAACAGTGCACTACTTTTGACCAAAAATCCTAATAAAAAGTAATGCTCTACATGTACATATAAGGAATAAGAAAGTGCAATTTGGTACACAGTCTACCTATTGACACCCTCCAGAAATGGTGCACCGTTCCATAGTGTACTTGTTTAGACCAGGGCACACATATAGCCCTGGTCTAAAATAGTGCACTACAAAGGGATCTAGAAGTAATTTTGGATGTACTTGGTGACACCCTCCATCACCACACTTCACCTCAATTTCTCATATCCCAGAGGTGATTGGGATGAAGCTGGCTTTCCCGCACTGTGGCACATGGCTTAACATACACAAAGATTAAATGTGTTTAATTTTTGGAGCCAGGTTCTGTTGTCCTCCTGTCCAGAGGGCACATACTGTACGTCACCATTGTCACAGAGCATCAAGCTGCTCACTGACGGAGCCACCTGGTAAAACAGTACATTCATATTGATTCAACATTTGATCACATAGAAAAGTAAAATACCACTATTGATTTGACCCACCACAGTAATATTAAAGCAACAATGGTGACTACAGAGGGGAATCATGAACACCAGTCCTGCCTCTGCTCGTGTGAGCAGAGCTCGGTAACTCTATCCCAT
Source organism: Umbra pygmaea (assembly GCA_016801145.1). Classification (NCBI taxonomy): domain Eukaryota; kingdom Metazoa; phylum Chordata; class Actinopteri; order Esociformes; family Umbridae; genus Umbra; species Umbra pygmaea. The sequence goes on from JACXGM010003363.1 coordinate 26,448, forward strand.
GCAGGACGATTTGTTAAGAAATATACATACAGTTCTGGTGCCATGGCATTGACAACTGCAGAACAGAACCCCCACCTGCTCATTGGACTCAAACCCTCAGCCACCTCAAATATGCACAGGCAGTAATTACTATACTGTGTAGGTTGTAAAAAACAACTTTAATCATATTTGATGGTGAAACTTGTATTTCATTTTAAAATCTGGATTGTTGATTTTGGCAGATCCAGAAATATTTTTTGTTGTAATGCATATATCCACCATAAAGAGCAATACTGTTACTATAGAGCAAACCTATTATAACCTGCATCTGAATATCCCAAACAACTGTCTGATAATTGTTGATCACCAGAGACAGAATTAGCTATGAAAGTAAGGAGCATTTGGACGTGGTGGGGAAAGCATCCCAATGTTATCATGAATGAAACAGAGATCCCTTAATTTTATCTGTTTTTTTTATCCCTGTCAGCTGGGGTTGTTTGTTGGGATTAGTTTCAATGCCAACAAACACATTCAGACATACCACCACACACACATTTGCACAAGCCAATGGTCTCCCTAAACTGGGGCTGTTGTTTTTCATCTAAAAGACAGAGAGAGCAGTTTTGATGTAACCAGTATAGTCAACATGTGTTACATACATTTAGTTGGGTGTAATACTGAAATTGAAACAGCAAACCCCAGTCTGGCCAACATCACACGTCTGGGTTGAAACATCAATAAATTTTAGGCAGATAGATTGACGGACTGACATGGCTTTTACATTTACCCCAGGGACAGATTGGGACTACAAATCTGCCCAGGGCTTCAAATCATACTGGCCCATGTGTTCCTTAAAATCTCCTGCTACACTGGCACAAAATCAGCCCTAAATCACATGAAATACGTTCTGAGGGAACTATTTTGTAAAACCGAAATATGTCAAATATGAACGTATGAGAGGGTCAATTACATTTGTAGGGAACTAAATTGAACACTCGAATAACTACATGACGTAGCATGTAAATAGCATAGTTTTTGCTAGGGCGTGTGTTTTGTTCTACATTCCTTGCGTCATGCAGACACGCGATTGTTGGTTTTTGTAATGTTAACCCTAACCTTAATTCTAACCTTAACCTCAGTAAATTCATATCTAACCTTAACCGTTAGTAACCTCATGCCTAACCTTAACCGTTAGTATCCTCCTACCTAACCTTAACTGTGAATGTTGCAATATAATTTCGAACGCTATGGAATGTATGGAATGTTCTCGCATAAATCCGCTAAATGAAATGTACCGGAGCAACGTAATTCAAGTACAAATATAGCCTAATAACAAAACGTGTAGTTCAAACGTAAAAACACCCTAAATAGGTTGGCATAGAACGTAATTTAGGTTTTCAAAATAGTTTCCTGAGAACGTAATTTGGGAGAAATTCTGAGATTTACGGTTGCACAAAATCCACAGGATTTATTTAATTTTATTATAAACCATGTGTCTCATTGAGATTAAAAACATGTTGTATCTATAGAGCTCTTGTCAATATATCAATAGTTCAAAAACATAACAAATAAAGAATTTGATGTAAAACATGAAGTTACACACTGAAAAATGTAAAAATTTAATTTGGAGATGTGGCACGATCAGCAATCAAAACATTGACACCATCATTGTCCATAACAGTTTTAAATCCAGTTTTAAGCTAATTTAGACAGACAAGCTAATTCCCCTTTGAGGTTTGTTGCAAATGGGAAACACAAGTTTTAACACATTTGTACTATACTTAAGTACCCTGCTGGGTTAAAGATGGGCCAACCCATTCATCTTTTTCCAGAATTGCCCTTTTTGGCCAGTCTATACTTGCTTTTACCCTGTCCATTTAGTTTGGAATACAGTAAGCAGCAGTAACAGAGGATTTACAGTCACATTTCCCCTTAAATGTTATTTGAGGTTAAGGCACATTTGTGCCAAAATTCAGGAAATGTCTGTACATGCCTGCCGGTGTACATCTGTTTGCAAGTGATTGTGGACTAATTAAATTTTGAGGATTGACAAAGGTTTTACATGGTTTGCAATGGATATAGATATTTTCTGTAACAAACAGTGAACAAGGACAATGTTTATGAATGTCTATAAGCAACATTTCAGTGGTAATACTGTGGCTAGAAATATCCATTGGCTAAGCTCAAATATCCATTGGCTAAGCTCAGTCAAAGGAATTGAAAACATTGTTTTGACAAGAAAGAACTGATATTGTACAGGCCTACAGACTCAACTACCTCTAAGGTAAGCATATATTCCTGGTCCCCTTCCCTGGGATTCTTATTGGTCCATAGAAATTACAGAATGTTTATGTCTCCAGTTCATCTCAGATATTTCAGTTTACAGTCAATACTTTTCTAAACATGAATGATTACCTGCCTCACAATGCCAGCTATCATCCATTCCACAAATTAACCATATGTATAGAATTTTTTAATTTAATTTTTTGTGATTTTCCCAGATTTTCCTCCCTTCCCAGTTATCTCTCTAATCCTGCCTTGTCGGCAGCTCCACAACTCCTTGTAAAGTTCTGTGGGATGACGAGGGGTATGCACATGGTTCATCCAACCACGTCGCCAGAGCTGCTGATTCTTTTCACTATGTTCATCCCACATGGAAGCGTTTAGTTGGATCATGCTCGGGATGATTACATTCACCGTCTATGCTTCTGCGATTGAATTTACAGGCGGCCAATATGAAAACAAGGAGTTGCTGCGACATGGTAGGACAAATAATCTGATTTATCTAACCCAAATCCTGGGCAGTTCTATGATAATGCAGTAAGCCCAGTGAAAGTCAGAGAACCCATAGTCAGTCTCGAACCCATGACCATTGTCATGTAGACTGTCCTGCAATGCAGTGATTAAGCCCACTACACCATGCACTACACCCCCTATTTTTTTATTTTTTCCATTCAGTTCATTCAACCTACAGATACCACTTTAACATTTTAGTTGAAATACCACTATGTAGACTGTATTATCCACGAAAAGGTAAGGTAAGATGGCATCGAAGTGGATAGCTGCCTCACCTTGCGCTCCGAACATTGGAGGATTGACCAATCAGAATCCACGCTCCAAGACGGTTTATGATCACATTGATTGGAAGGTGTTAATATAAATTAATTAGTTGATTCAATTACTACTTGCATTAAAATGCATAGAAGATGTTATGCAGTCTGTTTCCACACAAAACAAAAATGATTAGTTGGCAACCTTGACGGATTACTGCAGGCGAGTACTTGCATTATAATCACTGAGAGATATGACCAGCATGAAGATGCACAAATGCATATTTTTCTGTGAAATTTAAGTGGGGAAATGGATGTACAGGGAAAAAGCTGGTCAAATTCAAGGAGGACGTAGAATGGGTTCAATAAAATACAGGACTGCCAAGATAAATCCATTTACTTTCCGAACACCAATACCTACTAATAGACGAACGAAACACATTTTTCTCACGATTTGAGAACAAGGACTGTGGGCCACCATGGGGAACGCATCCGGGATGCCCCTACCACAGGCTAAGAAATTAAATTTTCCTTGTCTATTAAAGTTGTTCAGTGTATTCTCTCAGTTGGTTGCATGCTTGTCACATTAGAACACAGTTGTTGTTCACCCTCAAAACAGTCTCCGCCTCTTTGGTTCTGTTTTCATCTGGGTGGTGGTGTGGTACTGCGTAACTTGCTGATTGCCTATAAACATAGTTATTTATAATTACATTGATCGATGTTGTTAATTTTGCAATAACAGTGAGTTACCCTAAAGGCACAGAACCTAATGCCAAGACATACGTTGTTGCATATTTTCTGTTAAATGTTCAAACCAAGATGTGGCTTATATATATATCTATAAGCGTAGTGTCCTGTATTGTACTGCTGGTTTGCTTCTAAAGCTAAGCAGGCTTGGGCCTGGTTAGTCCCTGGATGGGAGTCCAATGCTGCTGGAAGTGGGGTTGGAGGACCAGTAGGGGGCACCCTTCCCTCTGGTCTAAATATCATTCCCAATGCCCCAGGGCAGTGATGGGGACATCAGCCCTGTGTAGGGTGCAGTCTTTTGGATGGGATGTTAAACGGGTTTCCTGAATCTCTGTGTTCATTAAAGAGTAGAGGTGTCAACCCTGGCGTCATGGCTAAATTCCCAACCAAGCCTCACTTCAGTCATGGCCACCTAATAATTCTGCTCATTCCATGTTGGTATATATAACTACTTACCTATCCACCTAATAGCTGATGTGTGGTGAGCGTTCTGGCGTAAAAAACGCTGCCATGCATCACCTAAGTGGTTGCTAGACTTTGGTGGTGGATGAGGTAGGCTTTCCCCGTCAATATGTAAAAGTGCTTTGGGTGCCTTGAAAAAACACTATATTAGTTGAATTAATGAATATTATTATTACAGTGGAGTCATTGTTTTCCATATATCACATCATGGAAGGAGTACACTAACTACTGAAACTGACCAACAAGACTCCAGAACATTTTAAAAACCATACCATCTGGATTCCATACCAGAATGATCCCTGGCTGATTATATGCCATAGCCTTAGATCAACCCTGGGATAGAAGGCCATTATATCCAGGTAGTTTTAACTGGCTAGTGACTAAAGCCAACAATCCAATTACATTACTTCCCACCTCCCTGTTTAATTCATTGTAATTACAAATGTTTTGCCATTAGGAGCCAATGCACAATGCATGAGCTGAAATTATTTTACATTTGTGCGAAAGACAATGTAAAAACTATGAAATATACAAGCTTATAATCACACACAATGGACCAGCTAATCTCTAGAAAGATGGTGGATGTTATGATGGTGACGGATAGGAAAGGTTAAAGTTCCCTTGAGCACAAAGCTCATGGTAGGATATGAGCTCCATTTGCATATACAGTAAGTGCCAGGTAAACAAACTATTTTACAATCAATTGTGGAACAGTCCATCAAACATGGTCATCAATAGCCAATGAGAAAGTTGTGTGAAATTCTCAAGGCTGTAGGGACTGGTTTAATCTGCTTAGTCCATCAACCATTTATCTCCCACAGTACCCTCCCCCTTGTCTGTGTACACAAGCATCATTCACTACAGTGTGACTTTGTTGTGGATCAGTTGAGCATTCAGCGCAGCTGATCTGTCTAAATAAACTCTGATGTGGGGCAGAATAAGGCAGTTCTTGCTTTTTTAAAACGTGTTCATTGTGATTAAAGACTGTTAATATGAACTAGCTAGCTAATTGAAATAACATTTAGTGTGCTAGGCTATTAGCTAATTAACATTTTATAATCCAGGATCCAACAGTATAACAAAAGGCAATCTATTCAATGTTAAATGGATTTTGTATTACAATACCCCTATACACTACAGCTACGTCATTGCAGCCTGGAGTTTAAATCCAGGTCACTATACAGATGGTGCCGAGTGGATTTACACAGTGTGTTGCAAGTTTCAACCCTGTCTAAGGTGGCTGGGGTTGATGTCAGAAAAGTCTTTCTTGCCTCATCATGTCCTGGCGACTAATTGTGGTGGGATGGATGCTTGGATGCTCAGCCGTTGTTGAAGATCTGGATCAAAGGACGCAAGTCTCAATCTTTGTCTCGGCCAAGCCCACTAGGACTGGCTGCAATGAGGTAAAGCCATTATCACCAGTTTGACTTGAAATAAATTTCCATACAGTATGTAACAGTTAGATCGAAGTATTTGCTAAGTAGCATGTATTCATACTATGTATTTAACCATACCATGGGCCAAGAATGGTCTCGACAGCCTTGCATGGTTTAATTTGAGATTTGTGGCTTGCATAATGTTCACTTGGCTAGCCAGCTAAACGTAATCCAGGCGGATTGGCAAGTATTTTTAGTAATGGATTTACTGGACTCGTCATGGCAGGCGTTGATCCCAGTACGATAGTTGTGTAAGATTGTGCTAGCTTAGAACATGCTGACTCAAGTTTTTATGTCCTTAACCTCTCTCTTTCTTCAGCTTGCTATCTTTCTCTTCCTCCTGACAGTACTATAGAGAGTGTACAACTGTTCTGCTGCTCTTTTTTTCTTTGCCCAGTGCAGTTGTAACAGAGTGATGTGTACAGTGTTGATTGACATGATTAAGAATGAGTATGTTCCCCACCCAAGAAATTGGCCAGTAGTGTAAATGATTGGACCATAAATTTTGATTTAAAGAAAAACTAACAAAAAGCATGAAAAAGAGTAGCCACATTTTTTAAATACTCAATTCTGTGAAGTAATATTGTGTTAACAATACAATTGATTTGTTGGAACATTTCCATAGGTCATTTCTACATTTTTTTCCATTGACAATGATGCAGGCATTAATCAGGTACAGTTGGTGTTGAAATTCCTGCATTGTGTGGCGTTTGGGTTTTGAATCCGGCCCATTGCTATTTCAACAAATATTCTCAATAAAGCATTAAAATATTCAGAAATATAGATTTTACAGTCTGACACTGCAGTATTTACAACCTTCACCTTTAACAAGGATTTGTTTTCTAAACGATGGAGTCAATTTGGCAGAAATCACAGTACACACAGACACACGGTAACCCTTCTTATAGGTAACAACTCTATCGAAACCTGTTTGAAAGTTTGACATGTCTGCAATGCCATATAATTTGTTCATCATGAAGCTTTTTACACCGTGGACACTTGGTATATAAACATATCAAACCAGCTGACCTAGTTGAAGACTGAAGAGTCTCTAAATCAGGGGTTGAAGAGGCTTGGTCAAAGTTAACAAGATAGAGAAGAAAAGTGATTGAGTACAGATTTAGTTACTGTACAGTGGAGTTTCTCACTACACCTCAATACATGCACACACATGGGAGGGGTAGACAATTTGGACAAAATCACTGGGATGTACATTTGTAAGCGGATGATATTTGTAAGTGGTTTATTTCTTCCAGAAAGGTGTTATTGTCCCCACCATTCAAAGAAAACTGTGCATTCCCAGACTCTACAAACATATGCACACATATACACACAAATACTTGTTCTGCTAATAATTGATGTTATTTTAAATGTTAATGAATAAAATATGCATAGGCATTTTTCAAATGTTGTTAGTTACGTAACTTTGACAAAGAAATATCAATCAATCAAATTTGTTTTGTAAAGCAGTTGTCACAAAGCACATACCTGGCCTAAAAGCCCCAAAAAAGCAAGCAACAACAAGTGATGCAGAGTGGCTAGGAAAAACTCCCTAGTAGGAGGAACCTAGGAAGAAACCTAGAGGGGTCGGACTCAATGGGGAGGCCAGTCCTCTTCTGGCTGTACCAGGTGGGGAATCTGAAGGTACACAACCCATTTTATTAAGGCCACATTGTTTATCAGTATTAAATTAGTGTCCATAAATGGAGATAGGAATGGGTGGGCTGTGATGACAGTCTTTGTGTAGAATCAACCCAATTCAATGGTCCTGGATAGAGACAACTGGACACACTCTGGAAACGTATGGCTGGAGTCACCAGGCAGAAATGTGATCACCAACAGCAGTGACATGGGCACCAGCACAGTGAGGTGAACACAGGACAAAGACAGGAAGGAGGCCACATGGTCCTGAAGTATGTTTCAAGGGTTTGGGTCCTCCTAGGATCAACACGGCATCAGCAACATTAGAGTGGGCTTATCTTAGGTGTAGTAACTTGGTACAACCCCCAAAATAAATATGGTCCCATCACATAAACCAATTAAACTTAAGTGGGGACTGAGAAAGGACATAGTGAACGCATATACAGTTGGGTTTTGATAAATAATATGTTTTGAGCCGCATAATGCCACTCCCTCCCTACCCCATAAAATAGGTTTTGTACTTGTAAAACGACGAGGCATTGAAAAGTTTTTAAGTACACCAGAAGTATATCTAAATAGCACTTGCCAGATCACTGCTACTCTCGGCTGCTGCCGCGATCCTGTGGGATCTCGCGATATCCCGCGAGATTATGCACAGAGCACAACATGTATTGCCTAGCAGCCGAGATTAGCAGCGATCAGGCAAGTGTTATTTAGATATACTTCTGGTGTACTTAAAAACTTTTCAATTCCTCGTTTTATAACTACAGAACCTATTTGTACTACAAACCTGTAAAGGTTTGGTAAAATTCCAGGCACTATCAGTGGGGTAATTTACGAGATACGCCCTTGGTTCAATTAGCGCCTGCACTAAGCCTTTCAGCTGACAGCGCTAACTCGACCAATGTTATTACAAGAGAAAAAAGCTTATGAGGGGTTGTTTGGTTCGAGGTCAAGGTGCAAATGACACTAGGGTTATATTACTCTGAACCATCACTATAAGAAGGGACACCTCTCTCCCAGTCTGTTCCTGCTAGGTATGCTGTGCTCTGATTAGTAACGGCTTGCAGCTGGGTAGACTTACCTGTTTAAGGTACAGCATAGAAGCTGAGCAGACTGAGAGAGAGGTTGTCGATTATTGTTTGGAGTACTGTGTGTGATCTGTTTTGTTGTTGAAGACTTCCAGGAACTGCGCTTCCAGTATGTTGTGAAAAGTGAGTCGCCTTGAGTTTTAGAAGTGTATGCGTACGTTCTTATTTGTATATGAAGCTACCAGTGTTCCATGCCACTGTGGATAGCATGTTATGTTATGATCGGCCGTGAATGAAGGCTGAGTTGTATATGTCAGCTGTATACATGTAGACGTTGTGCCACACGGTCCGGTGGTACCCTGCAACGATACTGTGTGTGTATGTCCCTGGAGTATCTGACAAGTAAATACTACAACCATCAATCCGCCTTGGACTCCCTCTTTCTTCACCATAACACACCTAGAACGTTACACTGGTATGTGTATCTAACGTGAGTGTTGAATATAGACTAAAGCAGTCAAAAGAAGTTTAATGTTATACTGGTCTCTACGGGAAAAGGGCCTGGGGCCTCTTTTATAAAACTTTGCAGTGGATTTGCGTCAGAAGTGGCTTACGGACGAAATATAGGACGTGCATACGCAGAGAAATATTCAGATTTATAAAACCGTGCGCACGCACATCCTACGCAGTTTTCCCTTTATAAATCACAATCAACTCTAAATGTGGCACAGCTTTTGCAGCTGCATGTCACGCCCATAGTTGCCCATAAATAGTCAGTGAAACGCCCCAAAATTAATATTCATTGATTGAGAAATCATGGCAAACACAGAGAGGAAAACCAAAAAAATAAATTCAATGTGAAGTAGAAATTATTGTTGGGGAGGTGTAAAAGAGGAGGAAAATTATGTTTTGAGGGCACAGTGTGGCCATTACTAATGCCAAAAAGGAGTTGGAGTGGCAAAAGTTTGCAGCCTGAGAGTCAGACCATGGCCAAAATAAAAAAAGTGGTCAGACATCAAAGTTGATGCCAAAAAGCGTCTAGCGCTTAATCGCGAAAGACTGCTATAGTTGGGGGAAGATTAGTTAAATTAGTGAGCAACATGTCTACATCATAAATTATTTGGACATTGATGGAATGAAAATGCTTATGATTATTGACAGCATTTTCTTTCTCACTAGGTGCACTTATAGCAACATGAGTGCAATCAATAGCACTGATACATTTGGGAAACGGACATTTAGCTGCAAATTGTGCCTTTGTGTTTGCCTGTTCACCCGCAGTGTACGGAACCTTCATGTAGGCTAATTATGCGACAAGCCTATTATACCTGACACGTCTGGCATAACCCGGCTAAGGGTTGGCTGAGATAACTCTGACCTGCCAGCCAATTCCCTCTGGAAAGTGCCAGTCGCCAGAAATCCTGTTATTATGAAAGGCGCCACTTAATAAAATGCACTATTAGGCTATTATTATTATCTTCTAACAGTGCAAGATCAGCCATTGTGCGTCAATACGCATTGTGATGGCATGGCTTTTTTAACTATTCATTTGACAGTATCTGATAATCTACATATGTCGGTATTAATCTAATTGTAAATGGGAAATAGTTCTGCGTAAATGGAATTTTTTGCACCTTTCAAAATGGTTAAGACATGTGTCACGATGGAACACATTTAAAAATGAAATGAACTAAGAGCATATAAATGAACACTAGCTGATGACGACATATACTACGAAAACTATTTTACCCAATGGACAATAATGACTATCTATTTATCTATTAAACTATTTATTTATTTATCTAATCATCTATCTATCATCATCTATTTGTCTTTCTGCTCCGCTAGACAGAGAAATCGACAAGAATTTCAGTTTTAAAGATGATTTTGTTCTGTTTACCGTATTATTTATGAGGATGAATTACATAACAGGCCAATATAATTACAGAACATATTTGCAAATGTGTCTTTATTTGCATTTACGTTGGCTACAATCTTGTTTTATTGTATTTGTATTTCACCACAGGCTGTTGATTGTGAGAATGGCTTTGTGAAATGTTCATATTATTAATGAGAGGCAGTATTTTGATTTTCTTTAGCTACACAACGATCTGCAGTTTCAGACATTTTCACATCCATCTGCCAGCGGTGTCGCCATTTCTCATTTCACCCGTTTTTGTGCGTACGCATGGGTCAGAGTTGCCGTGAAGGACCGCACATTTTCCCATCAAGTTTGCTTTTTATAAATCCCAATTATTGCGTAGAGATTGGCGTACGTCTTCTTTTGTGTGTACACCACGTTTATAAATAAGGCCCCTAGTGACCTAGCCTAGGTCAGTGTTCTCCTGAAAATGCATGCCTTCAAAACTGTTAGCCAATTAAATAGAAGGCAGCCAATTGTACAATATCTTGAGAGAAGCAGACCGTCGATTACAGGCAGATGAAATTTCACAGGTTCTAAATGCCACATCATTCAAAACCGACACCCCCACAAATACGTAATTTCTTCTCGATCCAAAATAACACGCAAAAAGTCTGCCGCTTTCTTCATCGGCATGATTAATGTATGGTATTATAACAATTCTGCAATGTACTTACAGTCAATTTTGTTTTATTTGCTTGAAATTAACCATAAGTTTGAGAATATTTTATTATATGGGTATACACCAATCAAATCAGCTGTAGATTTAAAAAATTGGTTTGTGTTAATAGCTGATATTCAACAGATTGTTGACAATGACAAGATCATATATTGGGGAGGGATATCGGTTTAGGTCATGATTGGGTGAGCACCAGGAGTGGACTGGGACCAAAAATTGGCCCTGGCATTTTGGCCCAGACCGGCCCACCACAAGATTACAAATACCACCTGTCCTTGCGCTCCCCTGAATAAGTATACCAGTGGTCCTCAACCCTTCCATGGAGGGCCTAATGTATGCTGGTTTTTGGTCTTTCTCTTCAATTAGAGCATAATTAGGACCTAGACTGCCACGTGAGGGGTGCTACTAACCAATTAGTGAGCTACTCCATCAGGCTTATACAAGGTAAAAGCAAAAACCTGCATACACTAGGCCCTCCATGGAAGGGTTTGAGGACCACTGATGTATACCAACTCCTATTTCTTAAAACTACTAATGCCATGTAATGAGTATGCAAGAATCAGTGAGAATTGACACATTAAATACTGTATTTAAAAAAAGTGGTGTTGAATAAATTGTAAACTTAACCAATCAAAATCATGCAGGTGAACTCCTTTAATAAATCCTTAAAAAAATCAGGAGAGGACATTTTGTGTGGAGTGTAGTGGAGGTGAGAGAGGGAGACCCGATTTCAAAGTGGTGTTCATAATCCATAATGATTTATTGAAAAAAAGGTCCAGGAGTGAATATATATGAATATATATATAAAGCGGGAGCACCACCGTATACAATAGAATAGCAACGGGCTCTATAGTGGCACGGACACTCATACACTCAGATAGGGATACATAGAATGCCTACAATTTAATACTTGTAAAAAAACCTCACACACTGTCACTGTCAGATCTCAGAAAAAGTAGGAACATCCACATAGGAACTCTGCAACAGGTTCCTAAGAACACAATGCCTCACGTCCTCTCCCTGGTCTGGATCCATTATATAGTCGAATCGGGGCGTGGATATTGTGGTTACTCCATTCCCTGGTTTCTAAGATTCTACAAATCCTTTGTCCAAGACATAATTGTCTCATCAGGAATTTCTATTTCATATCTGATTTATGTCTCATTTACAGCATTGGCTGCGGTCTTGATCGACTGAGTTGGAGCAGTGTGGAGAAAATACTTGAGCAAGTATTCCATACCACAAATATAATCATCACTGTTTACAGTCTTTCACAGAGAAACAGAAAAAATCCAAAATAAATTTAAAATCTAAGGGCTTTAGGTTGTTAAAAATGGGCGTTTGTGGGTTGGTCAACAAATACTGATAGGTTGTAAAAATGGGCTTTTGTGGGTTGGACAACGAATGGATTTAGTGTACTTAAACCATTTAGATCTATATAGCCAACATTCCGACTTGTTTGAATTTGTCTACCCTGCAACAAACAACTTTGTGACTGAAACAATGCTGAAATCAATGCATAGCTTAACCCGGGACCATCAACTACACGATGACATGTTGACACACGAGTGGAAGCTGGACGATGTATGTACAAATGGATACATTTTTGACCCTCTAAAACCATCTGTACTATTTTATACATTGGAAGCAGGTAAATCTTTTGTAAAAGGTGTAACAGAAGATGTGGAGTTTACACCTAATACGTGGAATATGTGGCGTAAGGCATATTGTTTTGGTCCAGAACCAACCATAGCAACCAGAATGTTTGAAGTGATGAAAGGCATGAAACGCTATGACTCTGTTAGGTTGGAACTATTCCCTGATGATAAAGAAAATATGCTAGAATGCGACTGCGACTGCGGAATTTGATGTTTATCATCTAAACCATTGAACTCTACTACAATTCTAGCCCCCATGTGGCAATCCTCGCTGATACAGTGGGGCCAAGGGCCTGGTCAATGGGACTGTAGAACAGGTCATCCTTCACATGATGCAAACCCCATCTACCTTGTGCAGACTGTTACAAGAACAACATTTGTAAATGTTTTTTAAAAATTGTAAATGTATACACTTCTGTGAAAACATTAAAAAAGTCAAACTATTAATGATTTGTGAAATCTTTTTAATCACACAAGTTGAACAAAAGACGTTAGTAGAACTCAAAGTATAATTCAACCATGTTTTCTATGTTAACACATCTGAAGCATAACAGCTTTAGGATTAGAAGTTTTACAACAATGAATACAAAAACATTGAATACAACTAAAGCTGACAATTGCACAAATATTAAACAATTTCATGAACATCGACAGTGCTCTCTTGGTTGTATTTAACAGCTTTAAGATGACCTTTCAAATTGAAAAGTCTAGTTATTTTTTGGACAAACATCCAAGAGTCTCTTATTTAACAGATACCATCTGCGTAGCTGTTTACGATGTTTGAATAGATTGTGGATTTCATATATAAAACAAACTACATTAAACCATTCAAACACTGGAAAGGAAAATATTGTTATGAAATAATTTACTTTCTTATCCGCATCAGTATATCTCATTGTATTTAGAGTCTTTGTAGCATTTTCAGGATTGAATTTAACGCAACCAAAAATAGTGTAACGTGAATCCCTGTGAAACTCGTCAGGTTCAACACGTATGGCTTTTAGAATTTCTCCATCAACCTGCTTCTCCACCGCGAAACCGGGTCTTCCTTTCAAAATATTTGATTTTACTTCGAATAGAGCTCGACAAAGATACATCCATTCTTGTATATCGAGCTGTGGGCTAAAAATGTTCCAATTATTTAAATCCTCTTCAACCGTTTTTTGCTCATCTGTGAAGATTTCTACGGTTGAGCTCAGCGGGTTAAAGTTGTATGACAAAGTAATTTCTCCTATTTTGACACTGTTTTTGAAACATCCTGGCGCTCTAAAAATTAATAATGTCACAACCTGAGAGATGAAACCAGGAATTTCGGTCCATACCTTTTTAAACTTCATATCCATTATCATTGCTTAAACAGTTTGAACCCAAGAATTTAAGGGCATTGAAAGAACGCTTGTTTTAAAATGTATGGTAAACACAAAATGCCTACCCCCTCATCGGCCCGCCCTGTTTTAATTTACAACCAATCCTATAGGAGCTTCACTTTGGTTAATCACTTGATCTTTTGAACATAGATTGTTTCAACCTGAAGTTGATATAATTAATTATTTATAATTAAAGTTTAAATAGACCCATTTTTGTTTTACAAGGTACAAACTTGAAGATTTTAGATAAGAAGATGATAAAGAACTCTTAAGTTGTTTAGAACGTTCAACGTGTTTAATTTGGGCAAGAACCCTGCAACATTGCTTTAGTTTATCCATTGCTGTCACTATCTGTTGTTGGAAACCTATAGTCTTCTAGAACCTTAACATTTTCAAACTTTATGTTGTAAAAACATGTATGTCTATCTTGCACTTTCTTGCTTTAAAACCATGATGGCCCTTAACTGAGATCTGAGAGGCATTTAACACTAAACTAACCGGGGACAACTGTCAGAAAGAGGTGGTTTATTTGGTTAAGAACCCTTAAAAAAGACATAAATCAATAAAGTATTTCAGTATATGTCATATTTATCTTTCAATGTATGTAAAACGTTATTTCTAAAGCCTTTTATAAAAACATAGTTGGGTTGTTTTTTTAAACCTAGTGTAAACTATGGTTTACAGACTACATTGTGAACTATTGTAAGGTACTATAACCTAAACTTTATATTATACCTAAATAAACATAGAAACTCTTGGTTTTTGTTTTCAATGGAAAAATGTTTAGTATCTTATATCTACAAGTATGTATCAAACATTTTAGAAAAAAAGTCTGTGTGAACTGGTACTTGGCTGGATGAAACAATGTCTAGAATACAAATGTTTAATACAAACCCAAATAGTTGAAATAAGTTTGCTTTGAAACATCCTGTGGTATACCATGTTTCAAGTGGTCAACAAAACCCTACTTTTTCAAATTAAAATCTGATGTTAATGTCAAACCCAAAAATGACCACTATTGCGGTTATTAACCATACACTTCTGAATAACATGAAGCAAATTGTCTGTTTTTGCAAACTTTAGCAAAAACAATCCACTCAGAAAAAAAATTGTTTGTCTACAGCCTTTTAGAGTAGTTCTGAACTCAAAAAGTGATCAGAGTCTATGTTAATCAAACTGTTTGTAACTCCCTATCCTTTTTGTATTGCAGAAAATCTGCGCTTGTGTATAATTCACATCTAAATATCGCTTTTAGCCAATAGACCATTTTCAAATTGTACCGCGGCTCTGACGCGGTCCGTAAAGCTATGCCATAAACCATTAAACACGGCGCTATGTACACTACATGTTTTGTGAAGAATGCATTTTAAAAGTCTGTTGTTAATGTGAAACCGCATTCTTTTTCTATTACATCCATAATCGGATGTAAACAGACTATCGTGCTCTTATATTTGTTTTGATTTCGATTGTTTATCAAAACACACAATTTGTTAAGATAACTTTGCCTTAAGTCAATAAATTTCAAACGCTATAGTGTAAATGATCTATTATCCATCCATCCATCCATCTTCATCCGCTTATCCGAGATCGGGTCGCGGGGGCAGCAGCTCCAGCAGGGGACCCCAAACGTCCTTTTCCCAAGCAACATTAACCAGCTCCGACTGGGGGATCCCGAGGCGTTCCCAGGCCAGGTTGGAGATATAATCTCGCCACCTAGTCCTGGGTCTTCCCCGAGGCCTCCTCCCAG
>JACXGM010003364.1:0-12552 GCA_016801145.1 Umbra pygmaea
CTAAAATGCCGACTGCAGACCCTAACTTTTTATAGCCTATTGTAAAGTGTGAAAGATTACTCCTTCTTTTTGGGCTTGCTTGTAATTTTTGCAACCAGGTACAGAACACCAAACGGGCATGATGAATAGAAATTAGACTACAATTTCAAAAACAAATATGTATAACTTTCTAGCGTCAAGCTCTACTGTTGAATTGCCCGAGTTCTGTTAGGGTGTGTTCAAACAGGGACGTGCACTAAATTCGCTTCGAATTCTGGGAGTTGTGGTAACTCAAGTTTAGACGGATACCGAAGCACCCCAGTGGATGCGAAAGGAACTGAAATATACTATTGGCTTTTCTCTGATATATTGAACAACAACAGACGTGTATATGACATAAATCATCTATGGTAACGTTTGTAAATGGTATACTATGAAACTGATTTACTGTGGAACACTCCTTTAAGACTCAATTTACTCTGGTCTCAGTCTTGACTTGTTTACCGTTTAGTAATGGTGCAACGGATGGTCATTGATTCGGATCCATTCCGATCAAAATCTTCGGTTTGGCAAACACGTGATCCGCGGATTGATTTCTGAAAAAAAAAGTTGTGCGCATGTTCAGTCCGCTCACAGCATGGTCATGGCGAGCGGAGGAACGGAGGAGCTTCAACGCCCAGCGTCATTTAAATCCCCTGTATGGGAGCATTTTGGTTTCCCTGTTAAATATAATGATGAAGAAAAGAGGTTAGTGGATAAAACCGTGACAGTGTGTAGGCACTGTGGCACAAGAAAGCGATATGACAGTGAAAACACATCAAGCATGGCCACGCATTTGAAGCGACATCACCCCGGTGTTTCACTGACAGGAGTGAAAACGAAAGCTGCAAAACAACCACTTATCACCGTGGCATTTAGGCTAAAGCCATCACAAACGCTATTGGTGTGTTTATAGGTGCAGACATGAGGCCATATTCAGTTGTGCAAAAGGAGGACTTTAAACACATGCTGAAAGTGTTTGAGCCACGTTACGACATCCCATCGCATAGGGGACATACTAAAATGCTTAATGTGAAAAAGCTTAACGTGGCTTTAATGTACCTAAACAATGGTCAATCATCACCAAATTTCTCATGGCCATATCTTGTTATGAACAATTAAGCCTGACAAAATAACTAAACCAAAATCCAACGATTATAGAAGTAATCTCAC
This sequence comes from Umbra pygmaea, assembly GCA_016801145.1. Taxonomy (NCBI): domain Eukaryota; kingdom Metazoa; phylum Chordata; class Actinopteri; order Esociformes; family Umbridae; genus Umbra; species Umbra pygmaea. The sequence continues at coordinate 1,192 of JACXGM010003364.1, forward strand.
GTTAAAGTTTTGTTCTTCATTGGCTCCTATGGCGAGGAAAAGGCTTAACGTGATTTAATGTACCTAAACAAAGATCAATATTAACCACATTTCTCTCTCATATTGCTCATCATATCCACTAAAAATTAAAAAACAACTAACCCAAATTCCAATTATTATGGGCGTTATCTGACGTTAAGCCTTTCTGCTTCATTAAAGCCTATAGGAAAAGGCATAACGTGATTTAATGTACCTAAACAACGATCAATATTAACCACATTTCTCTCTCATATTGCTCATCTGGTAGACGTTACCGGAGCATCAAATCACGGACTACCAGACTAAAAAACAGTTTCTTTCCGCAGGCCATTCGGCTGCTTAACATGGAACATTGATTACAAATCATTTCTTGAGTCCCTGTCATTCTCTGGTCACTTTATCCGCTCATTCAATGCACCTTTAAAAAAGAATTTCCATGCCATATTTATATTATTCATTACTATTATTACTATTATTATTGTTTTAAAATTTCTTCATATTGTATATAATTTTTTAAGCCCACTGTGTAGATGTGTCGAGCCATGTCACAAGAATTTCTCTGCATAGGATGTGATGTCATTCGATGCATATGACAAATAAACAACTTTGACTTTGACTTTGACTCATCATAACCACAGAAAATTATAAAAACAACTAACCCAAATTCCAATTATTATGGGCGTTATCTGACGTTAAGCCTTTCTGCTTCATTAAAGCCTATTGTAAGGAAAAGGCTTAATGTGATTTAATGTACCTAAACAACAACCAATAAGAATCACATTTCTCCCTCATATTGTTCCTCATATTGTTAATAAACCAAAAAGACATTGTATGTTTATTTGTCTTATATATTTTTTGCTGATTCGAAAAATGTTCCGATCCGTGACTGTGATCCGAGCAACGATCCGAACCGTGAGTTTTTTGATCCGTTGCACCCTTACTGTTAGGCAGTGTCAAACAACTGTGTCACCATATAGCAAACGTGACATTAGCTCAGTGATGCACAATTGCGTGGGCTGTATTGTACTGTGTATCACTTATATCTGAAAAGCTACTTTAATGGAACTACTGTTAGTTTTTCTTTAAGAAGCCCTCCTGTTCTCCACTCACACAAGATCCCCCTGCTCAAGCCAGCGCATGTCCAGGCCTGTCTGAAGTTTGCCAATGACCATCTAGATGATCCAGAGGAGGAATCGGAGAAGGTCATGTGGTCTGATGAGACAAAAGTAGAGCTTTATGGTCTAAACTCCACTCGCCGTGTTTGGAGGAAGAAGAAGGATGATTACAACCCCAAGAACACCATCCCAACCGTGAAGCACGGAGGTGGAAACATCACTCTTTGGGAATGTTTTTCTGCAAAGGGGACCGGACAACTGTACCGTATTGAGGGGAGGATGGGGCCATGGGTCGTCGCTGGGTCTTCCAGCATGACAACAACCCAAAACACACAGCCAGGGCAACTAAGGAGTGGCTCCTTAAGTAGCATCTCAAGGTCCTGGAGTGGCCTAGCCAGTCTCCAGACCTGAACCCAATAGAAAATCTTTGGAGGGAGCTTAAAGTCCATATTGCCCAGCGACAGCCCCGAAACCTGAAGGATCTTGAGAAGGTCTGTATGGAGGAGTGGGCCAAAATCCCTGCTACACTGCGTGCAAACCTGGTCAAGAACTACAGGAAACGTATGATCTCTGTAATTGCAAATAAAGGTTTCTGTACCAAATATTGAGTTCTGCTTTTCTGATATATCGAATACTTATGTCATTCAATAAAATGCAAATTAATTATTTAAAAATCATACAATGTGATATTCTGGATTTTTGTTTTAGATTCTGTCTCTCACAGTTGAAGTGTACCTATGATGAAAATTACAGACCTCTACATACTTTGTAAGTAGGAAAACCGGCAAAATCGGCAGTGTATCAAATACTTGTTCTCCCCACTGTTTATATATACATACACACACATATACTCATTTGCAGCAATGGGGACTAGTAGGGTGGAGGAGAGGGGGTAAATCAATTCTAAGCTGTGATGATTAGTTTGCTATGAGGGTAAGAGGATCAGATTGGAAATTTTGCCTACTCTTTTCTGCCATGGGTGACCCAATTTAAATCCCATCCAAAAGATGTCACCCTACACAGGGAAGATGTCCCCTTCACTGCCCTGGGGCACTGGGGATTTGATCTTTAGACCAGAGGAAGGAGTTCCCCCTGCTGGCCATCCAACCCCACGTCTAGTAAAATGTGTGCGCTCATCCAGGGACCTACCAACCCCAACCCTGCTTATGTTCAAAGGCAAACCAGCAGAGAAATGCAGTCCCCAGAATATTATAAAAAATCTGTGTGGATGTCTCAGTGCATGCAAGGAGCTGAAGAGTTCTGCAAGGAAGCGTGGAGAAAAATTCCATAGTCAACAACATTAAGACTTATAGATGTCTATAGAAAATGTTTTTTTTAGATTTACACATGTCGTGTTCACTTTTATTTTATATTGTTAAGGACAACGCAAATAAATAGTTATCTTGAATAAACATGTGCAGAATTGTGTCCTGTTTCACTTTGTGCAGTACAATGAAGAGGTCATGTCAAATTCTATTCACAAAACGATTCATTCTAACAACGTTTATTTTTCCAGGAGTGCCCAAACCTTTGCATACAATTGTAGCGCACATACCAGTAACTTCCGATTAGCAAGAGCTAACAATAATATAACTGTCATAATAACTGTTAATGATTATTACAACAGACCATGGTGTGACCACAACCCATTGATGAAACTGTCTACTTCCTAAAACCATAGCATTAGAAATCAGAATGGATCTCTATGGCTGAATCTAGGCAAAGTGATCTAGATTTTGGTTGCCAAGCCAACATCCCATTCCCCGCAACAGCAGCACAAGCAGTCATAAAGGAACATGGATATATATTGTTTTTACATTTTTTACTCAAAAATGTCATGGCCGTCACAGCCCTACACAGCCCTACACACACATACACAATAAACACAATATATAGTTTGTTATTAAACCTAATGTCCCATAGCAGATATACACACACATACCATAAAAAACATATCCTGTGGTGTTTATTAAAATGGATAGTGTCAAAACACACACACCCACTCCAGACTAGAAGCCCTATGAAAGCTCACACGCATCAGTTCATTTGACAGCCCCCCCACAAGCTATACCTCACTGCCTGTTTTTTCTTCACCTTGGACATTGAGAGAGAAACACCTGGTGTTTCTGCTGAAAACAGGCATCCAACACAGAACACCTATTGCCAACCTGGCATCACAGCCCGCCAAGCAACATGCCTCCATCAAAATTGGCATTTCTACTTACAGACCATTTAAATAAAAATGCTGATATATGTAACTACAAACTGTTAACATAGAAAACAGAAACGCCAGAAATCCAAAAACAGTTACAGAGATAACAATAATAAAAATAAATACAATTGGAGGAACAACTTTGCTACAGTACTTACAGGAATAGCAGTACCACGTCGGTGTGGGTGTACAGGGTCATACAGGTTTATGCATGTATAAGTAGGAGTAGCAGTAGATACATAACAAACAGTAGTAGCAGGAACATATCTGTGTATGTTTGTGTGCGTTTGTTGGGGAACGGGGGTTATACTCCGGTAAATCATTTGCTAATAATTTGGCAGTATTTTTTTAACAGTGTAATAGATTGGGGGAAGAAGCTGTACACGTTCCAGTTGTTAAAGAGTTTAAAAATTGGTGACGTTTGCCATGCCAGCCATGTAGTACAGTATAGAATACATCTTGGCTGATTTTTCCTCTGATACGTCCTGGTGTAGAGGTTTGGGATGAGAGAGCTTAGCATGGGTAATTAACTCAGCAGATTGTACCACCCTCTGAAGCCCCTTGCAATTTAGGGCAACAAGGATGCATCCTGTCAAGATGTTCTCAATGGTGCAGCTGCCTGTCAGGAAGTACACAACCCAGATGCAGAGAAGTCTCACAGGGCACTGAGCTTAGTCATGAGCTTCGAGGGCGTTATGCTGTTAAAAGCTGGGCTGTTGTTGATGAACAGCATTTTCACATAGATTGTGTCATCTGTGGATGAGTTGGAGCCATATGCTAACTAGAGTACAGTTAGGTCAGGAAATAATTGGACATTGACACAAGTTCTGTTATTTTAGCTGTTTACCAAAACATAATGAAGTTACAGGTAAATAATGAATATGGGCTTATATTGCAGTCGATCAGCTTTCATTTGAGGGTATTCACATCCAAATTGGGGCAAGGGTTTTGAAATAACAGTTCTTTAATGTATCCCCCTGTTTTACAAGGTACCAAAAGTAATTGGGTAATTGACTCAAAAGCTGTTTCCTGGACAGGTGTTGGTTTTGTTATATTCACATCAATTAAGCAGGTCTAGATTTCGCATTTGGAAGTTGTTGCTGTGAACCCACAACATGCGGTCAAAGGACCTCTCAATACCATCCTAAAGTCCCTTGCACACTTTAGGCAGAAATTTTCAGAAACGATTTTTCGTATTCATCAGCCTAAAAATCTGTCACACCCAGAAACCTTGCACACTGAGTCCAAAGCGTATTTATTAAACATTTGCGAAAAAAAACGCAAAAAATACTAAATGGATTCGTCAAGCAGTGAGGATAATTTTGTTGCCCTCTCTCTTCTTAAAAAGAGAAAAAGAAAGAAATATTGGGTCCATCCAATCATGAGATTGCGCAGAGAGGAAGGCGAGTTTCACCTCCTTATGAAGGAGTCCCCAGTGCCCAGATACCTGAAAGTATATATATATATATATATATATATATATATATATATATATATATATATATATATATTATTATTATTATTATAGCACAAAAAAATAATGGTGTTGTATTGTATGCTTGTTTCAATAACGTGTGTAGAGCCGGGGGGAGACAAGCTAAGGCAGAGGGAAGAACAGTTCGTTCCACACATCATTGCACATGCGCAGTCCTTCAAGTTTCAGTTTTAGATTCGATCAAGTGTTTATATGTTCTCTCGATCAGAATAGAAAAGGAATAAACCACCCCTTTCAATAACATCGAAATTTCGGATCAATTAAGGAATTTTCTGTGATCGAGCCACTAATTTGATTACTAATGGATTATTTGGTTATAAAATATATCCTGTATACAGCTGCTCTTTCTGCCCAGTGCTTCCGCCGGCCATAAGTGTGTGTGTGTGTGTCCATTATGGATTTTGTTGTTCACTTGTACGGTGGCTCTGAATTGTCAAAAAACTCACAAAATTCTGGCTATGGATGTGAAAAATGCAGAAAATTTACATAACGTGAGGTCGTATTTATTTTTTAACGTGCGAAAGTTTTGGATGCAAATTTTGGACTCAGTGTACTTTAGGCTGCAGAAAGAAAAATAGAGATTTTTCTGAGTAAAAAAAATGCATTGGGTGAGCTCTGCAACACAAAAAGGCCTGGACATCCATTGAAGACAACAGTGGTGGATGATCGTAGGATCCTTTCCATGGTAAAGAAAAAACATTTTCATAACATCCACTATTAGGACAAATGAAACTAAGATCAACCTGTACCAGAATGATGGGATGAAAAATGTATGGAGAAGGCTTGGAACGGCTCATGAATCGAAACATATTACATGATCTGTAAAAAATGTGATGCAGTGCAATGGCATGGGCATGCATGGCTTGCAATGGCACTGGGTCAAGTTTCAAGTTTAATCCATTTATATAGCACGTTTAAAACAACCTTGGTTGACCAAAGTGCTGCTCAAAGAATATCTAGAAGGATCCCCAAAGTAAGAAAATAAAAGAGCATACATTCACAAAACATTAAAAGTACAAGAGTACAAATCGGTTTTTAAGAGACTTCTAAACTCAGATACTGTGGTCACTCATTTGATCGATGACAGCAAATTATTCCATAACTTGGGGCCAGCTACTGCAAAGGCTCTATCACCCCTGCATTTCAATCTCGATCTGGGTACTTGTATTAAACGATTATACTGGGATCTTAGCAATCTAGCTGGTTTGTGTTCGACAACCAGCTCAGCGAGGTATTGGGATGTGATATTGTTGAAGGCTTTGTACACAAATAACAGCATTTTAAATTAAAAGAATTCACTAGTGTTTATTGATGATGGGACAGAAGACAGAAGCATTCTGAAGTGTATAGAGATACATTGTCTGCCCAGATTCAGCGAAACTGATTGGACAGCGCTTCACTTTACTGATGACCCAAAACCTACTGTGAAAGCAACCCAGGCATTTTTTTATGACAAAGAAGTGGAATACTCTGCAATGGCTGAGTCAATCACCTGATCTCAACCCAATCGAGCAGGCATTTCACTTACTGAAGACAGAAAGACGCACGAACAAACAAGAGCTGAAGACAGCTGCAGTAAAGGCCTGAGGTGGCGTACAGAGCCAAACTTATGAAATTTGTGCCAGTGTCCAAATATTTCCGGACCTATCTGTAAATCCAGAGTGTCTGTGGTGTTTTAGCAGGCCATGGCTGGACTTTCAAAGATTTTCTTATCGACAAATGTGAACTCTACTAGATAATAATAATTAAAGCATTTTTGGCCACAGATATTAAAGTCACTTGGTGTTAGGAATGGGTTCAGGGAGAGGTTGAAGGTGTCCATGAGGACATGTTCTGAGCTTGCGCCCTGCTATTCCATCTGGCCTGTTGCCTTAAATATGTAAAGCTGTGTAAAAGTCTAACATCGGCTACAGAGAAAAGGATCACATTGTCATCAGCAGGTGCTCTCAAGCTGGTTTAGTGTTACTTGCCTAGAAGCCAGCATAGATGGAATCTAGCTCATCTGGCAGGCTTGCGCTGCAAGGCAGATCACAGCTGGGTATCACTCTGCAGTCCATGGTAGTTACATGCAGATATCGCAATGCCCTTACAAAAGAGCGAGAAACGTATTCGGAAGGGATATACAGGAAGAGGCATGGCAACATGTATCCTTAAACATTTAATTTGATTTATTCCTGGAATTCTCTACTGGAGTGAATTGTGTGGATGGGTGGGTGTGTTCCGCAGAGGCTCATGGTCCCCTGGAGGACGGGATAATTAGATTGTTGGCTTCTGTGGGAGAGGTCGCAGAGATGGGCAATCCCTTGTATAACACTCCATACAAGTCTGAAGAAAACAAAGCCTACAGCAGGGGGCTGGTGCTGAATCTCTAGGCCCAGTGAGGGTAGAGACCGGTTGGAATGGAAGTCTCCAGAGAGCTGGGTTTAGGAGATCTAGCTAGGAGTTGGTAGGGCTGTCTCTGGGGTTCTGGCTATTTTTCTGTTACCGTGGCAGTCTGCTGTTGCCAGATGGGTCCCTTTGTGTCAGCTTGTGAAAGCTTGACTTCATGGGGCTTGCTCACACAAAGACATATGCAAGCACTCACACAAACACACGTGTAAAAAATGTTATTCAACAAAAAATAGTGATACCAGATATGTAGGCGTACATGTAGCAAGGGAAAAAAGATTACCTGCATTTTTATCTTGTTGGAGGGCTACCCACACAAACACATCTGGAACGACTGTCCTCGTCGGGGCCTAACATAATTTCCATATAAATATCGCTGCTTTTCAGGACAGCTAGGTTACGGCGGTCACATGTATGGACTGTCGCCATAGCTTCTCTGAATTTTCTCTCCAGCAGTTCCTTGTGTGTAGATAGAGTGCCTGTGATTTCAATCGCAGAAGTAAATTTGGTGAGTGTAATCATCCCGTGTATTAGCTGACTAAAGACCTCCCTGTTAGACAAGCACTGTGTTAAGAACCAGACACACAATACTGAGTTTTGAAGCTATTTCTCCTGAAGTGGCCAAACATTGGCCTACGTTTTTGAAGTTATGGCCTGATGGATGTCTCTGATCCGCCATACTACGTATAATGTCAAATGGGCAATGAAGGCTCTTCACTTTATGAGGCAGAGGAATATATGGGAGGTCTGGCTGCTGGCAACATTATATTGCTTCTGTCAGAATAAGAACACATTATATTTTACCTTCAATTGACATTGCTTGAGCGGTTTGTAGGCCACTAATGACAACAGTGTTCTCCAGTTACTCTGATGGAACTTATGGAAAATCACACTTACTTATTTCGGATATGCAATTAAGTCAAGTGCTTTATTCCACTACTGTCGGACAACGGGCTTCTCTGCAAAATGGCTCTATGCGGGGAACTTCTCATTTCAATATAGTTGTGGAGACTTTGATTTGGGATTTAAGGTCCTCACATGGTGAAATATACAAGGAAAGAGAGACAGTAAAAGACAAATAGCAGATATTAAGAGACAACACTTGGTGTTTATAGGACCTCTGTGAAAGGTGGACCTTAGGCTGACCCTGCCTCCTCCTCACGTTCTCCCTGACTGTACACGGACCACAAATCTGACTACGATTCATAACACATACACACACACACACACGTTTCAAACATTCACAGGCCACATTGCTTTTGGGGATGTCCGTACAGTAGAAGTGCTGTGTGTGTGTTCAGCAAAGTGTTTCCAGTACAGTAGCTCAGCACCGGAGAACGAGTCACAAACACACAGTGTTGTTTCCCGCTAGGCCTGGAGCCAGAGGGCCGCTTACTAAAGACAGTCTTTAAATAGCAGAAGCCTGGCCTGGGGATGTTTACTGTACTAGAACCTCTAGGTTTCTATCCTGTCGAGAGAGAGACAGAGCGAGAGAAAGAGAGAGATAGTGAGAGAGCCAGAGAGAGAGAGAGAGAGCGCCCTGTATCATGTTGCTGGTTTGCTTTTAAAGCTAAGGAGGGTCAGCCTTGTTAGTCCCTGGATGGGAAACAAAACCATGCTGGATGTGGTGTTGGAGAGCCAGTAGGGGGCACTCTTCCCTCTGGTCTAAAGATTATTCCCAATGCCCCGGGGCAGTGATGGGGACATCTGCCCTGCACAGGGTGCAGTCTTTTTGATTGAACATTAAAAAGTGTCCTCACTCTGTGGTCACTAAAGATCCCATGGCACTATTTGTAAGAGTAGGGGTGTTATCCTAGGTATCCTGGACAAATTTCTACTCTGCCCTTTATTCAATCATACCAACCTAATCATCCCCAGCTTTAAATTGGCTCATTCATCATCTCTCCTCTCAACTACTACTCCCCAGGACAAATTAGAATATGTTCTCAGTCAACTTGCCTGGTAAAATAAGGGTAATTAAAAAAAAAATAATAATAATAAAAAATGTTAAATTACATTACGGTCTTCCTTTTTTCACTCTTATCATTTTAAACCAAGCAGGCTGACTGTATTTGGATATCATCAGCATATATCAAGCCCCCCACAAACAAAATCATATACGGCAGCAAGACTGAATGTAACAGACAAGTGTTGGTTTATGGAACATCAGAAATTAGACTGCATTTGGAGCTATGCCTGATAGTATTATGATTTTATTAAAGCAAAGACATCAAATATTTAGCGAGGTCAATCCCATAGAATTATATGATCAATCCCACTAGGGCCAACTGCGCATGCTTGTTGAGCCAGGCTAATATGCACTTGCAATGTGCACAGTATCTTGGAGATAAAGTTACTAAAGTTTATCAAATACTGCAGTAATTTTCTGATGGGTGTGTCAAAAACTACTACTAAACTGGTGGCATTATTCTTTAATTAGTCTAATCTACAAGACAACTGCAGTGTAAAACTTATAATTAGGTCGAAGTACCACTTGTCTAGTAATAATCAAATTTTAAATGCACTCATTTTCAAATAATCAATCTTGCAACTACAACAGACTTGTTATAATTGTCATATCATTTTTTGGCTATGCCCACTCAATTTCCAACACAGAAAAGCTGCTTTTCAACAAACTAAATAAGAAAATGCCCACAACGTCAGTCAAGCTGTACATACAGTGAGGCAAATTCCATGGACACCTCAAAACTTGCTCCCGTATAACAACAACAAAACTGGACTGCATTATTTTCAGCTCCAGTACTGTGTGCTGCACTACTTCCAAGTATTCTGCCTGACAGTCTTCAGTTCCACTCTGTAATCTTCTGCGCTCTGGTGAATTTCAATGCATTACTGAAGTGTGTGAAATACATAGCACCATTTACATTGTTCTCTGAGCCACCCACTCACAACGTCCCCCTCTGATGACAGCATCAAAAAAGTGATAGACAGGAGAGGTATCTACCAGGCTACAAGCAGCCCACAAGACAGGAGACAAAGAAAGCATAGAGAGACAGGCGGAAGAGCAAGGAAGTGACATCCCAAGCAATAGACATTCCAACAATTCCCACAGCCAAGGACAAAGCACGTGAATGTATAAATATTCAGTTTCCATTAAAATCTGTGCCGGACTTAGTTTAGCGGACTAAGCTCCCATCTTCGGTCTACACATGCCACCAGCCGATGGGGGATCAAGCCCCAGCTCGGGCGACTGCCTGTGCCCTTCCTCTCTGTCTCCCCTTAACAGTCTCCCTAGCTTCTGCTTCCTCCGTTCCTGTCAATAAAAATGTATTTAAAAAATACCCCCATTAAAATAACAAAATTAATAAAATACATGTGCACACACTCACAACATTTAGTTTTTTCTTTAGTGTATGGGTTAAAGCAGGGGTCTTCTGCCTTTTTCTGCCCAGGGACACCTACTGTACCCATGAGTCAACCCAGGGACCCCGATATGTTTTCCCATGTAGCTCACTTGGACATTTTAATGAGAATGTATGCTCTCACTTATGCTCTGCATAAGAATTATTTGAGATTCACATAAAATTTGACACACTTCAAATCCATCTTTGCTTATAAATGTTTTTATAGAATTATATCCACAAATTGTGTTACATTAGTCTTTAAAAAACCTCATCTCTCACCAAAAAACATTATCACCTTTACATTTTTGAATAATCAATAATAATTTGGCATTTGCAGGATGTTACACATAGATCTGAATATACAATATTGTATTTTTGATTGATTTTGGTATTTTTGAGGTATGCTACAAATAACAAAATCATAAATTCTTTTGGGAGATCTTCTCAAGGACCTCCTGCAGTAGCTCTTCGAATCCCCAGGAGTCCCCAAACACCAGGTTGAAGACCCCTGGGTTAAGGTGTCGGATAATTTGTGTCCATTCATTTGGAGAACGAACAAAGGAATGTGGGAAAAGCAGGACATGTGAGAAGCAGGGGAGGACACGCTGTGTTTATTGGAGCGTAGGTAATGGGTGTTGACGCATTGCTTTAGTAAGAAAAGACCATGGCAGTTTCAGGAATGTCAGGAACTACTCCCCATAGACCCATACTGTCAACTGTTTACACCCCTCTCTCTGTCTCACTCACGCTCTTTCTATCCCTCTCTCT
>JACXGM010003364.1:12652-25426 GCA_016801145.1 Umbra pygmaea
TTCTATCCCTCTCTCTGTCTCACTCACACTCTTTCTATCCCTCTCTCTGTCTCACTCACACTCTTTCTATCCCTCTCTCTGTCTCACTCACGCTCTTTCTATCCCTCTCTCTGTCTCACTCACGCTCTTTCTATCCCTCTCTCCTTCTCAGAGTCTCCCTCACCTCTATTCTAATCTCCTCACCCTCCTCTAATAGCCAGCGTGTTCTCTTCCCTGCGCTCTTTCCTTCCGCTTTTTTCCTCTCCGCATCTCGTATCCGCCTCTCCTCCCTTCCCCCATCAGCGCTGTGAACACGGGACGTCCGTACGCTGATCTTAACAGACACAATGGGGGTGTATTCATTCAAATGACATTTGAGTATATTAAAACAAACAAATGGTTTAGTATTTCAAACCAAAATATTGATGTTGAAAGCAAATTGTTGATGGAAAAATTGAATTGTTTCAATGATAACATGATTGCAATAAAACAATTAGCGTTGGCTGTATCTTTGATTACATTACCCTGTCACACTGATAATAATGAATTCACCTTATATAGTGCTTTTCAAAAGACCCAAAGCTCTTTACATAGTGATGGAGAAACCCCACCTCATCCACCACCAATGTCTAGCACCAACTTGGAATTTGATGGGATAATAATAACTAACATCTTCATCAATTTTTTAAATGGCTAGAAGCCAGATAGACCATTGCCACTGGCTAAATTAGCTAAACATTATGTAAAGAAAACCATGTTGTATTGTCTTAAACTTTTCAGCACTCTGTCAGGTGATTCATGCTTTATGAAAACTCCAGGAAAAGTACCTTCTACATGGCGTTAGCTATATGGGATCCTAATATATAGAATGAAGCCTACAGTAGAAGCGACTGAGACCCTGTTTGATAAATATTTCGCATAAGTAAAAGAAATGCACACCACATAATGATATTAAAACATTTATATTGATTATTGTTGTTATTATGATGATAATTATTAATCTTTTCTGTATCTTCATTCCAGCATGCCTTAGTGCAGGTGCAGTTGGCAATACTCACAGTTCAATGGCTTTGTTCCACATGATAACGTAGCCTGAGAGCGTGAAGGACTCCACGTTGACGATGTGGATGTTCCCTTTCTCCGTGCCGATGTACAGCCATTTACTCTGGAAGGGCAGGTGGACAAACGTGATCCTGGAAGACAGGCAGAGAGAAGAGAGTTTTTATAAGAGACATAGACGAAGGCCTAAAAAATTGTTTTTAGTAGTAGCTGATAGAGAAACAAAGACAGAAAGACAAATTGCTAGTGATATCCTATTAGCATTTTACAACTGTGCAGTTTAAAACCGTCCTCAGAGTCTGTTCTTTTCCGAAGTGAGCTTAATAATAATGCTGAGCTTAAACCAAGGGGATGTTGGATGTGTTTTAAACTTTATTGAGCACCTAATTACGAGAGGTTTCAGAGGGAGTTTCTTTCTTGGTTGTGTTGCCCTAAGCAACTGTCCATCTGTCTCATAGAGCAAAATAAGACTACGTTCACCCTGTGAAACCACCTCCAAACTGTTAAATAAATAGTTGCTTGCATTCAACTCTCTACTATTCTCCCAGCAATAGGCTATGATATTCTGATTCTGTTGGCCTGGACTGGTCCAGCGGGCTATAGGCAGCTGCCTGTGGTACCCATGTACTGTTGTAGCATTGTTTTTGAATCCAGCAGACTGCCCTTTTGTGAAAACATCTGTCCACATTTCCCACTGTTTATCAATAAAACATAAATGCCTGGGGAGAAATACCTTTAACATGCATACTGTACATTTGTACAGCAACTGTGAATGGATGTAAAGTATATTATACTGGACATCTGTATTATCTCACTCCAACCGTCCCTCCCGGTGCTCAAAACCACAATACTCTGAAGGCAATTATAACTGAAATAATCTAAGCATCTTTATCATCATCCCACAAAACCCCCAGCCATTGTGAGGCGAGGGAAACTGCTATTCCAAGGTCTGATGGAATTGATTTAAATGCTATCAGTGCCTCCGGCTAACTGCATATTCGTTACACCCAACCCTTTTTGACCTCTTCCTTCTCGACAAAAACCCTAGAAGATGGTCAGAGCCCAATAGAATGATCCAGGTCATGGCACCAATGAAACAATCTTGCTCCAACCGTCCCACCTGGGGCTCAAACCAGCGATTCACAAGAACTGTAAACAGCAAAGTGTCATTACCATCACCTCACAAAAACCATACCTAACACTCACATCTAATATTATCTTGTGACCTTTACCCCTTTTCAATATGTACATTTTGCATAGCTGTTCTGTAATTCATCCGTATATTTACATTTACATTTTAGTAATAGCTGACAATTCTCTCCAGGCAAAAACATTTATTTCTAATGGGAGTCATATGCAACTGTACGTCATAACCGAATGGCACAATCATAATAGAAACCATGGCAACTAAGAAAATAATTAAATGACCCCTGTTCAAAAGTCTGCATACCTTCAGTTCTCAATACAGTGTATTGCCCCATTTAGCATAAATGACAGTGTGCAATCAGAGGCGTCATGCCCAATGAAACAGATTTTTTTGCCAAGTGGTTTTTCCTTTTAATATCAGTATTTGTGGGCACCTGTTTCCATGTGTTGTGCACACTGTGCCCCCTAAAAAAAATAGGTGCATTCTGTGTGCAGTGGTTTGTGATAGTTGTCTATGAGGCCCTGAATTCTTGCAGGTGGTATAGCTGCCCATTCGTCTTTGCAAAATGCCTCCAGTTCATGCAAAGTCTTCAGTCGTCTTGCATGAATCACACTTTTGAGATCTCCTTAGAGTGGCTCGATGATCGATGATAATACACTGTGTGCACAATTATTAGGCAAGTTGTATTCTTGAGGATTAATTTTATTTTTGAACAAATACAATGCTCTTGGTCAATCCAACATGTAAATACACCTCAAACCTGAATAGTTAACAAAGTAAAAGTGGGGTATTGGCTTTCTTCTGAGAATATCTATGTGTGCCCAATTGTTGGGCATCTATTAGTGTGCAGAATAGTTATGCAATTGAATGAAAACAAAATGTTTCCCATCTCACTTGTTGATCTATCTGTTAAAGTGAGAATAATAAAACAGACAACAAAAAATTAACAAATAAAACTTTCTGACATTTGAAAACAAATCAGTGACCATATTCTTTCATCTTAAGGCCTTTACCGGCTAGCGATGCAGTGGAATATTTCGATGAATGCGAAAGAGGACAATGCTCTGCATTGTCCTCTTTAAAAATCATGGTCTTCTTGAAAGATTCAGACTTTTTCCTGTACCACTGCTTAAAGAACGTGTATTCTAAAAACTGGCAATAGGTTTGAGAGTTGAGTTTGAGTCCATCTTCAACCCGAAAAGGTCCAATTAGCTAATCTTTAATAATACCAGCCCATACCAGTACCATACTTGCTGGCGTCTGAGTGAAAGTGGAGCTCTGTGCCTTTTACTGATTCAGCCACGGGCCCATCCATCAGGTCCATTAAGACTCACTCTAATCTCATCAGTCCATAATACCTTTGAAAAATCTGTCTTCAGATATTTCTTGCCCCAGTCCTGACATTATGTGTCTTGTTCATAGGTGGTCGTGTTTCAGCCTTCCTTCGCCTGGCCATGTCTCTGAGCACTGAACACCATGTACTTCTGGGTGCTCCAGGTAGGTTTCAGTTCTGGAATATGACCGCACAGGAGGATAATGGGTTTCTGGTAGCTTCACAATTGAGGCAATTAATTTGCGTCTTTTTTACTCTACACGTTTCTTGCAACCCTGTTGACTACTTGCAACAAAAGTTTTGACGGTTCTGTTATCACGCCCCAATATTTTAGCAATCTCAAGAAAGCTGCATCCCCCTGAAATCCTTTTTTAAATTTTTGACTTTTCTGATTCAGTTGAATTTCTTTTACTGTAGCTGCCTAAAAATTATACACAACTTGATATAATAGGGTGTTGATCTCCTTAGACCACACCCTCCCTCATTACACAAATACACATCTCTTGATATGCTTAAATCCAATAAGCATTCCAGTTTATACAACTTGAAGTTGCCCTAACTTGCACCCGGCGCAACACAGCACAAAGCCCGAACGCAAGTATCTTTGCTAGTTTAAGACCGACTCAGCTGTCAATTTCCCTTCAGGCACCCACGTTGTTTAAATAGCAAATGCACCTGCGCCCATATTTGCTGGTCTAACAGGCAGGTGTGTTCAGGATAATTCTGGGTGTATTGCTATCTTGAGGCATCAGAAAGTGATTGCGCCATTGACCAATAAAAACCTGGTCTAAAGTCAATGGCGCAGCATGTCATTGTTATTTTAACAGTAAATTAGTCAAATGCACCTAGGGGTATGCACAGCGCGT
Organism: Umbra pygmaea; assembly: GCA_016801145.1. NCBI lineage: Eukaryota > Metazoa > Chordata > Actinopteri > Esociformes > Umbridae > Umbra > Umbra pygmaea. The sequence goes on from JACXGM010003364.1 coordinate 17,037, forward strand.
GCACACTATGCTTGTTGCACACACACAGGGAAGCGAACAGCACACAAACATGCAAAAGATTGCAAACCAAAATATAAAAATTTGCCATCATAAAAGCAATGCGTGAAATTTCTGTTATCAGTATGAAACAAAAGAGCCAAACAACTGTGTGATGATTAATGGCTTCATATGTTCAATATCAGTCATAACAGTCATATTGTCAAAATCAAAGCCAGAATTTCACAATTTCTGACAGGGAGTGCAAACCTATGAGCACAACTGTACCTCAAGATTAAAGGTGATTCTGATTTTGAAAAGACAATACAACCCCCCATTCTCTCCTTTCATCTAGTTCCACTTCCTTCTTTCATCTACTCATGCAATTGTTCCATGTGTTATTGAACCATTCATTGGTTTCTGTGGAGGAAGTTTAATGAATGGTCAAAAGCCCCTGGTACCTACCGTCTCTACCTGTGTCCCTTACTATAAATGTATCACCTAAAATCAGCATTATCTTTTAAAACAAGCGCTTCTTAAGTCCTAATGGTGCTTCATGAATAAAACAGAACCAATGTAGGTCGAACCGGTCATTCAACCAGAACCACACTCCCACAGGGAATGAGAGAGTGTGGAGAGGATAGGAAGAAAAAAAACTCATTGTAGATTTTACTTGTGGTTGGGTACCTCATGTTGAATCTTAAATACTTAGTTAACCCCTAAAGGTTTGTCAAAATTGGCTGCATCAAGGGCTCCATGTGGCATAGTGGGCTCATTCACTGCTTTGCAGGACAAAGTGCATTAGTGGTCACAGGTTCAATCCTGAGCATGGCTTCTCCGACTTGGCACAGAGCTACAGCACGAGGCAAGCAAAACTGACACAGCGCTGGCTGGTGTATGGGAGAAGAAAGGTCATTCTGCCTGTGTGCTGACTAACGACTTCTGTGTTGGATGAGCAGTGTGATAGGAATCTGATTGTCTCTGGCCCCCTCCCAGTTAGGGGTAGTTCAAAATCTAGAGCAGACTCACACAACTCAATCGCTGGCTGAGAACGGAGTTCTGCCCATCACAGGAGATAGAATTTGTAAATAATTGGCCCTCTTTTTGGGAGTCGCCCAGAAATAGAGACGAGCCTAACCTGCTGTAGAGTGATGGACTCCATTCTAGCTAGAGTGGTGCTCTTCTTTTATCTACCAACATAGACAGCAGTCTAACTCCTATAGCCTCACCATGAAATAGGGTGCAGGTAGGCTGTAGTCGAGTCCACCGTTAGCATAGTCAGCAAAGTGAGTTTAGTTTTCCTCATTGAGACTGTGACTGTACCTCAATCCAGGTTAAGTAAAGCTAAATACGGTAGTGTTCGCCCTTCACCATTCCTGTCATGAATTAAAAATATTACAATTACAAAAAATACTAATCTAAAAATGGGACTACTAAATGTTCAATCCCTTACCACAGTCAATCATTGTCAAAAACTAATTATGGATCATAAACTTGGTATGATTGGGCTGTGTGAAACCTGGCTAAAAACCTGATAAAATGATTGCCCTTAAAGAGGCCTCTTCTCCTGGTTACACTGGTGATCATATCCCCTGCGAATCTAGCAAAGGCGGTGGTGTCGCCATCATTTATGACACTGATCTTTAACTTACACCCCAAAATTTATAATAACTGGTTTTGTGTCATTTGAGGTTCTAGTCATGAAATCTATGTGGCTTAATCAATCTGTTCTTATAGGTACTATATACAGGCCACCTGGGCCATACACAATGTTTCTCAATGAATTCCCTAAATTCTTATCTGTCCTAGTAGTCATGACAGACAATATTATAATTTGTGGTGATTTCAACATTCATATGGAGAACTCAAATGACCCTCTCAAAAAAGGCTTTTAGAGCAATAATTGACTCAGTTTTGACTCTTTTGTTCAACACGTCTCAGGACCTACACACTGTCATAGTCATTAGGCAGCTTCTGTTCTTCATGCAAAATAAGCCAAAAGGGAGATTCAACTGACTCAGAAAATTGCTAAGATATTGGAAATGATCACAGAAGCAATAATTAACAGGTTCGCAAGAAACGTGTTGAAAAAAAGAAGCAAATTAACTGCCAAAGATTTGAGAAGATTCAAACATGAAGCTACCAGGAACCATTATCCTCCAATGCTGTCATATTCCAGAAATGCAACCTACCTGGAGTGCCCAGAAGTACAAGGTGGAGGTGGGGTACTGGTATGGGCTGGCTGGTATTATTAAAGATGAGATAGTTGGATCTTTTCAGGTTGAAGATGGACTCCCCAAACCTACTGCCAGTTTTTAGAAGACACGTTTTTCAAGCAGTGGTACAGGAAAAAGTCACCATCTTTCAAGAAGACCATGATATTTATGCAGGACAATGCTCCATCATATGCATCGAAGTACTATACTGCATGGCTAGACAGTAAAGGCCTTAAAGATTAAAGAATGATGGCATGGCCCCCTCCCTTACCTGACCTAATCCTTATTCATACTTTGCATGTGACATCACAACTACTGGCTGGCGGACAAGAACATCATTCTCCTTGCATCAAAACCTAGTATGCTAGGTGACGTCGCCAGTTTTACCATACGAAATGTGGTGTTTTAAGGTGAAATTACATGCCAGATAGTAATAATAATACATACATCAATTAATTAATGCATGACTTCATGATAATTAATGTACCCTTACGGTTAAGTTTTACCAGTGTGCTTATTCTAACCAATAACACACACACACAAATGTAATCTAATTTGATAGAAAAGTGACTGTCACACGCACACACACACGCTTTATTAGTCTTTCTACATGGGTTTAGTTAATGATCGGGCTATAATAAGACCACATCGGCTATGTAATCGCAGACAACCGGGACAATTTCATAGTGGTTGGTGTAAACAGGGACATTTTAGCGTAGGCAGGGTGTATGTATTCAGATGAATACTTCATCACAAGACAGAACAGATCAGCAAACGTTAGTGGGAAGCTAGCTAACTATTAACACCTTTGCTTTGATTATGAAGAAATTCCTGTTTTTCAGCTACAACAGCATTGTTAACCCATTCACTCTTGAAAAGTTAGCTAGTATCCATACTTTTGTAGGCTTTCATTTTGTGTGTGGTACAGTAAGGTGACAGATTATCTAAGATGGATGTAAATATCTCAACTCCAAGTCTGTTAGAGACTTTGCAAGCTTCAAAGCAATGAAAACATTAGCAGGTGCTGTGTATGGATCACAAGTTCTGAGTATGTTAATCTTTTCATGATATCTAATTTTAACATTTGGTTGATTGATTGTAGTATTGTAAATCCAGGCCGCAATTCCCCTGGCTGGCCACTGTTCCTCACCATTTTATCTGCGTTTCTTGCCCTCCAGGTATCCATGGTAATCACGTGACTACAAAGTATGAATTGAGAACTTGTGTTCCCTTCTTAAACGGTCAATTTACAGTGAAGGAAAAAAGTACACCTCTGAACAGTGTCTGGGAGGCTGTGGTTGCTGTTGTGCAAAATTTTGACTGATCCAGAAACTGAGAGACTCCATGAATGGAAGGCTTATGACTAGTATTGAAAATAAGGGTGGCTAAATTTGTCACTGATTTGTTTTGAACTATCAGAAATATTAATTTGTAAATTTTGAGTTGTTTATTTATTATTCTCACTTTAACAGAGGAAAATCAACAAGTGAGATGGGAAACTTTTCGTTTTTCATTTAGTTGAATAATTATTCTGCACACTAATAGATGCCCAACAATTGTGCACACACAGATATTCTCCAAAGAAAGCCAAGACCTCACTTTTACTTTCTTAACTATTCAGGTCTGAGGTGTATTTACATTTTTGGATTGACCGAGAGCACTGTACTTGTTCAACAATAAAATGAATCCTCAGGAATACATCTTGCCTAATAATTGTGCACACAGTTTAAATTCTCTGACAACACAAATGTTCTTGGATGCCCTTGCTGACTTAATCTACCACACAAATAATGTCAGAGTTAACACATCTGTGATTGATCTAACTGAACTTTTACACCTAACCCCAAGAGCTTTTTTGATGAATAGATCATTACCATTAGAAAACAAATCACAGAATCTTCCCTTAAGATTAATATTTCTCCAAAGCACACCTTTCCTGTGATTCCACAGAACAGTCAGGACCTTGGATTAGGAAGGACACTGTAATTTGTTTATCCTGTATCCATTGAATCGTTCACTAAAATAGTAAAGGGTTCAAAGCCTTCCAGCTGTCAACAGGATCCTATTCCAAAAAAATAACTACTGGCCTATTTCTAATCTATAATTTCTCTCAAAAATATTTTAAAAAGTGGTCGCCCAGCAACTCAATGCATTTCTAAAGACATAATAATATAATAATACTTACAAAAAGCTCCAGTCTGGGTTTAAACCCTATCATCGTACTGAACATGCACATGTGAATCTGATAAATGATCTCCAAGCTTCATCTGAAAAGGCTGTGCATCTGTTCTTGTGCTTCTGGACTAGACTAGGTAAACCCAGCCCGATCTGCCAGCGATTTGATTGAGCTTGGTCTGGTGATACTCAGACTACTTCTGGACCTTAGTGCTGCCTTCAATACCATTGACCACAACATTCTTCTAGACAGATTTGAAACCTATATTGGGCTATGTGGACATGCTCTGGCATGGTTTTTAGATCCTATCTATCGGAAAGATATCAGTTGTATCTGTGGATGGTCTGCCCTCCAAAAAAATCTAAGGTATGTTTTGGTGTTCCTCAAGGTTCTGTTTTGGGACCGCTACTTTTCTCGCTATATATGTTGCCTCTTGGTGACGTCATCCGGAAACACAATGTCAACTTTCACTGCTATACTGATGACACACAGCTGTACATTTCAGAGAAAGGGAGAGGCCCTACAATTGCACACCCTGGAAGCCTGTGTTTTGGATATAAAGAATTGGATAAAAGAAAATGATTTATTTCTAAACTCAAAAATAACTGAAATGCTCATTTTAGGTCCCAAGAAACAAAGACACCGGCTGTCAAATCTGGCAATGAACATAGATAGTTGTTATGTCAGACAAAAACTGTAAAAGACCTCGGTGTTACACTGGACCAAGATCTCTCTTTTGACGATCATGTAAAACATATCTCCAGAACACTGTAAAAATCTGAACATTTCGGTCAAGGAATGATGCAGAAAAGTGAATCCATGCTTTTGTTACTTGGGTTGTTGTAATGCTTTCTTTTCTGGCTACCCAGACAACACCATGAAAAAAACTTCAGTTAGTACTTAACATGGCCGCCAGAATTATGACTAGAACCACAAAATTTGAACATACTACCCCAATTCGAGTCTCTCTACGCTGGCTGCCTATTAAGGCTAGGGCTAATTTTAAAGTTTTCCTGTTAACCTACAAAGCACTGCATACTTTCTATTACTTTTCTTTCTGATTTGGTGCTGCCATACATACATACCTTCACATACGTTACGTTCACAAGATGCTGGCCTCCTTACTATTTCTAGGATTTGTAAACACAAAGCTGTAGGAAGGGCTTTCTCATATAGAGCTCCAATTTTGTGGAATGATCTGCCAACCCATGTGAGAGATGCAGACTCAGTCTTAACATTTAAGTCTATGCTGAACACTCATCTCTTCAGTAAGTTCTATGATATAGTGTGGTCTGTCTCACGGGGCAAAAAGAGTACGGTGGCATTGTTGATGAACCACCAATGCTGGCTTGCCTGGTATATAAAAAATAACTTAGATTGATTGATTGATGGCTCGGCAACACATGGTTGAAGGACACATGTGAGCGCCCTTCATCATCCAGCACCTGTCAAGAATTTGCAAAAAATCAAGAAAGGCAGGGTCAAAGGGAATTGGACATGGACAAATAGGCCGGGTGAAAAATAGGTTAAAAATTACACCAAAATACATATATTTAATTTGTCAGTCATCAGCAAATAGAAAGAACAGGAGAAACACTTAATCATTTGCTTGATTGACATAATCGACCAACCAATCACCTCAGACGTTATCTGTCTACCATATATTTGATTATTTTATTCCAAATTTTACCAGATAATATGAATTCAGAACACCTAATAATTTCCAGCTCAGGGACAAACAGCAGGTCTGGGGATTTGATTCAGCAACCTTTCAGTTACTACTCAAATTTCTAACCACTGGCCTCCGTTGCCCTGGTTTCATCAGGAGCCATACCTTGTTGTTGTGTGATGTACTTAAGAGATGATAAATACTTTACTCAGGAAGGTCACTTCCACATAGTGACATGGTCATTCCCGCTAAAGCTTATGTTAAATGACTTATATCCCAGGCTTATCCTGTATGAGCTGTCCTGTCGAGCCTAGAGGGAAGGGGGTATTTAACCACCATTTATGATTCAAGCCTAGATCTGATCCAAAAGTACCCTTTAAAACAGCCCCCTTTAGTCACAATCTATATGAGAAGCATGGGCTGTGGGTATGACCCATCACACCATCACCAGATCATCCATCATCATCCACGTCGTGTCTCTCTTCTGTCAACCCCCCCACCATCTCTCTCTCTCTCTCTCTCAATATCTTTCTCTCTCTATCTCTCCCTCCTCTCTCTTAGATATGGGCTAGTTCTGCTCTGCTGGCTTCAGCGTGGGGCTCTAAGAGCCCCTAAAGCACTCCTGTCCCATAGGATCTGCTCATCCCTGTCTTTCCCTGGTGACGCATGACACACAGCCCAGGAACACATCATTCTTCATCTGGTTCTGATGGGCTGGACACACACACACACACACACACACACACACACACTTACGCACATCTGGCACAAGCACAGTGCTGTACACAACTTTCGATTTCCTCCAATCTTTCTCTCTCTTTCCTCCCATGCCCATCTTTCGGATCCTCTTTTTCTCGTGTGCCCCGAGCTCGATCGCCCTCGCGCTCCACACTGTTCCCTCCGTCTCTCTGACTCTTTCGAATCTTGGCGGCTGCTGGCTTGCAGTGAGAAACAGAAGATACTGTATAACGTGCGTGCACACACCTGTGTAGAGCTGGTGCTATTGTCTGCTTCTCCGCTCTGCAGTGTCACACATTTGTTCGCGGGTTTGAGAAGAGGCATCCGTCAGACTGCTTGGCATGCAACACACGCATAAGCGTACATGCAGACCAAAAAAAAACAGACAAAGCATGCAAATGGTCACGCACACTCGATACGCATACCAAGAACACATTCGCCCTGTCATGCAGACACACTTGTTAACACATACACATGCAGACATACACACCAAAGGATACACAACAGAGGCATACATGCATATCTAGTCATGACAGCTAGTGGCATTATCATATACCCTGTAGCTGGGAGGTAATTGATTCAATGTGTTCTACCACAGACCCATCTGCACTAACAGATGTGCCTGTGCGTGTTTGTGTGTGTGTAAACGTATGCATATGCATGTAAGATAACTAATCGAGTGGTCCCCGAGCCCACACTTGGCATATGAGGCCGACTCACAGTAAGAGGTTTGATTAGACAAGGAAAAGTATGAAAAATAATTGGACACAAGTTTGAGTGCTTTTAAACCTCACAAGAACCTACGAGATCTCTAAGAGATGTTTCTCAGGGTAATTCCAGTTGTAATTGGTCACCAGTCATCTGACAAGCATCAAGGCTAGAGACAGCTATTATATACTCAGCTATTGATTAGATTTCACATACGTCAGCAAGCTGGTTGATATAGAATTAACTATATAAAAAAAGGCAAAACCATATACAACTTGACACCTCCATCTGCATCACAGTGTAACTGGCTACAAACTGAAATATTTAGTTCACTGTGATAAAACAGCGATAGTGTAATCGGTCTGAGGTGATGACACACAAAAAAAACATGTGCCTCTTTCCTCCTTCTTAGACATATTTTTTTACGTATCTCGATCAGCTCTGCTTTGCCACTTCATTTCCTGCCATGAAAGAAAGGGATCTTTGAAGGCAACATGATAGCCAGTTTAAGACTGGTGGGAAGGTTCACACACGCAACACACCCATTCCCATACGCTAGTGTGTGTGTCTGCGTGATTGCGCGCGTATGCTTGTGTGTAAAGGCTGCATTAATAAAGAGTAAGTTGTCAGTTAAGTCCACTTCCCCGTGCTCAAAGGTGTGGGCTAATTGAAAATCAGCTATTTAATTGACTGCCCTGTCAGATCAGTGTTGATTTGGAACGCAAACAAGTTTCATGTGTAGCATGCTGACAGGCCCAGTAAGTTTCAGAACAAATGCTATGTGGTTCTCCACTTACTCATAGTAACCCAGGGCAACCAGATATCATATAAATTAGTTTATGCATGTCATACTGTTGATGGAGACTGTGTGTTTGTATCACATAAGCTAAGTCTAAAATAAACTCTA
>JACXGM010003364.1:25526-42359 GCA_016801145.1 Umbra pygmaea
CTTAGGAAATAGGCAGCCCTTTCCACTAACACACTGACTCAGTAACTAATGATGCAATACCTCCACTAGTCTCTTAGGCAATAGGCAGCCCTTTCCACTAACACACTGACTCAGTTACTAATGCTGCAATATTTCCACTAGTCTCTTAGGAAATAGGCAGCCCTTTCCACTAACACACTGACTCAGTTACTAATGCTGCAATATTTCCACTAGTCTCTTAGGAAATAGGCAGCCCTTTCCACTAACACACTGACTCAGTAACTAATGATGCAATATCTCCACTAGTCTCTTAGGCAATAGGCAGCCCTTTCCACTAACACACTGACTCAGTTACTAATGCTGCAATATTTCCACTAGTCTCTTAGGAAATAGGCAGCCCTTTCCACTAACACACTGACTCAGTAACTAATGATGCAATATTTCCACTAGTCTCTTAGGCAATAGGCAGCCCTTTCCACCAACACACTGACTCAGTCACTAATGCTGCAATACATAAACGCTTTCTTAGAGCAGATGACACTAGGACACAAGAAAGTAATTGAGAAAGGAGATGAAGAAACAACATGCAGGTGCTTGAGTGTTTAGAGGTTTTTGTCAATAATCATGATAGCTTGATGTAGGTTAACATCTGGCAAGGCAAAGATGATCCAAAATCACAGCCTTTGCACTTGAGCCTAGCAGACACTGACCTACAGTACCTTATGCCTCAAATGAAATCTTTGAGTGCTCTATCGTTCAATGCATTAATTTAGTCTGAGAATACAAACACAATAATATAGACTCCACAGGGAATGGAACAGAAATTGCTGTTATTCTTAATAAAAAAAATGTGTTGAAACTGCCAGAAATAAAAGGTGAAAGTCTATACAATTGCCTTATATTCATCTTTTAATCGTATGTTCATATTCTTATCACATTCTGCATAAGAGTGTATTCTATGGTCAAAATGTAAATCTAAAAATCTTAAATTGCACAGTCCACTTTGCATAACTTCATGAAAGTAGCTCATTAGAATAATGCCTAGTACGCTTTGCAAGTGTTGATTTGGAAATTTACAATTTGCGGATTTCACAGCATTTCCCATTAGAGTTCAGATTGTGGGGGGGGGGGGGCACACAGAAACCACTATTAAAAAACCAAAATGTATTGAAAAGTCATTTGTAAATATAAATTACAGGTCTTGAAAGGTCTCTTGTTAAAGAAAAAAGAACATTGGATCATACTGTTGATTGAGTATTTAAAATATGTAAGTTTTTTCTAGTGAACGTAACAAAAAGGTTCTCCATTTCTGCCAACCGTCAAAGTCATTATTTCAATACCATTTATCACTGTCACTCACAAGTGTATAAGTGGACTCAGTTGGCTACAGTTTTCGCAACAACATCCCAAACCTTGCGTGATCCTTTCAGTCATACAGAATTTCAAACAGTTTCTTCACAGTTTTGGTGACGAGAGAATTTTATTAGTAAACAAGGCTTTGGTTTGGTTTGGTTCTGTCTCACAGCCTGTTCAGAAGTGTTCTAGAATGTTGTGACTTATGGTGAGAACTTTCGCAGTTCGCTGACAGGCAAAATGGCCATCCTGTCTTCACACAGGCAAACATGTTGGTGTATGTAATGGGAAACACTGTGGAAAAGAAATAAAGGGAGGGATGTGTCTGCTGCTTCTATCTTAACCCGCAGTAAACTGGCACAATCTGCCCTGTTATATGGAGGATACATTAATGGTAATCAATGAGAAAAGCTGTGTTGGGAAAGGAAGATACTTGGAGTGTTCCTTCTCCATCCCCTCAGTTCTGTGTGACTTTGTTTTGTTGTCCCCCGGGGTCAAAGCATGGGGGCTGTTGAGTTCACTCCTGTTGCTCAGGGAGGCAGGCGGGCTGCGTTCCAGAGCCACGCTCGCTAAATGTCACACACAGTCACAGACTTGGCAGGAACACATTCAGCCCGTAAAGACGCTGCCGGCCACCTGTCCTTCACGTCAGCCGCAACACAGCTGATTGGCTCTGACGGTTAACCCCTTCCCCTATATAAGTGGTGAATCATGGAAGGAACGTTGTTATTGTCTCTGATGGGTGAGCCCTGCGTCTCTCATTGGAGCAGACAGTTGACACCACCCACCTACTTGAGGTGAGGTGATTTCACACTCCAGTGACTTATACTGTTTAACTTGAGTCAAAATGTTTTCTTGGGTTATGAATTAATCTAATGTAATAGCATTAAATATTTTGTTAGGGTATCGCCTACATATGTGAGAACCTAGCTGTTGAGTTGGAAATTAAAAAGTAAATTGTCGCGGTGAGGATGAACAGTGAAAGTTGGAACTCAGGTGCCTCCTTTACACTGCTGTCGGACACAGCTGACAATACGCTTTCAATATCAATCAGCATATTCATTTAAGAAATACGCCAGGAGGTGCCAGATGATGTTTACACCAGCTACGAAGTAATACTGGGGGGTAAGTTAAACATCTATTATAATCTAGTACCAGTTATGGCTAAGTATATGGGAAAAGTAAACTTCTGGATTAAAAAAGCAAACACTTTATAACACTATTTCTTGTCTTTAACAAGATAGAACATATGTTGATTATTATAGTGCACCTATAGTATGTCAACCTTTTTTCGGGGTGGGGCACAGAAGCAGAAGGTAGGGAGACATGTACTGTATGAAGATGGAGAGGTGGGATGTGGGGGGGGACTCCAGAGGATTGTTTACCCTGTTACATCCAGTTCCAATGGTTGTGTGTTCAATTCCAGTGCCAAGCACTAGTTTTAGTCTTATTCAAATGTTTCAGTAGCATCAATTGTAGGAAAAACATTTTTTTTTAAGCTGCATATTTGTAGAATTCCTAGCCATATCAAGGAAAAACCCACAACTAGCCAATTTGGTAAAGAATAAATGACAAATATAAAACAAGATGTCTTGCATTTTCAAGAAACTGCCCTATCGGCAGTGCACAAAACATATATTTTTTAAAGATCTAATATGAGTACAGTTTCCACAACTGGACATCTTGTTTCTCGCCTCAAACGTGTTCAGAAACAGATTTTGGGAACTGCTACAGTGAAATTTTTTTTTTGCCATTCCTCTAGACCTCACAAGATGGCTAAACCTTTACTCAATTAATTTCAAATTCATAAACAAATTGCTTAAAAATTAAACAAAAACTAGTAGAACAATCAATTACAAGTGCACTGCACAGCACTAGGATGTATAAGCTGCTGCTGGAATAGAATCGATTTTGTGAAAAATGCAGGTAGTGATAAGATGCCAAAAAACGAACTAAGAATAAGAAGAAAATTAAAAGCAATATGTGTTTGTGATGACGCAATCACATAATAATTCTATTTTCTAGTGGCCTATAACTTTAGTTTGTGGGCAATTGGCATTGCATTTTGAGTCACTAGAAATTATTTTGATAGGGTTTACAAATGGTCTGAAAAAGAGAACATTTCCAGTGAGCGGCAGTTCTCTGAGTGAAAATGCCTTGATGGCAGCGGTCAGAGTAGAATAGCCAGACTGATTCGAGCTGATTGACAGGCTACAGTAACTAAAGTAATTAGGCATGCAGAAAAGCATCTCAGAATGTACACCAGGTCAAACCTTGAAGCAGATGGGCTACAGCAGAAGACCACAACGGGTGCCACTCCTGTCAGCTAAGAACAGGAAACTGAGGCTACAATTTGCACGGTAGTGTATCTTACCAGGTACACACAATAGCACAACCTAAACTGCATACATTATATATATTAACGATGGACTGGTGCAGGCCCATTGACAAAGATTGTAGAAACAAAACTCATATTTTCAATTTCTGTTCAAATTGTAAAATATGCACTACATAGTGTATGAAATCATAGTTATTTTCTTTAAATACATGTCCAACATATTTTGAAACTGGTCACTGAAAGATAAGTTGTTTTTGTTATTTTTTCCCTCTGTGTAATTCTACGCAGTGCACATTTAAACCTACATGTACATGCTAATATTTACCAGAATAGATAACAAAAAGATTTTTCATCCCTAAATTAACAATGTGATCTGTTGGATATTAAAGTAAAGCACTTAACCCAAAATGTGCCACCAATAATTGCTTAAGCCTGGCTGTGACCCCACGCTTATGGTTTTGTAGTTCTATTTCATTGTATTTAAAATATGTGTGCCCGTTGTGGTCTTCTAGGGCATCCATTTAGTTATGTGTCCTATTTTGTGTTCTGTATTCCAGGGCCCGTACTTATCAAGCTTCTCAGAATTACTCATAAGAACACTGCTAAGACTTGACTTAAGAGTAAGACAATTCTTGGCTCAAAGCTGCCCTTAAACGTTAGTTATCAAACATCACAGTCCTACTTTAACCCATTTACACCTAATGCCTACTAAAAATGCCTATAAAACCCTATGTTATTCTAGGATAAGTATCCTTATCTCCTGAGGTTTTTCTGAAAAAATAAAAAAAATTGTCAACGTCTACCAAAATCTTAAAGGAGAATTCCGGGCGATTTCATAGTCCATATCCATGTGCAGTTATTCTTTATAGTGAACACAGCAAATTTGAACAAATCAGTCCATGTACATACCTCTGTTTATTTCCCATTTTCCAGTGAAGTCCACACTAGTCAACTGTCAAAGTCATAAAATGCAATAGACCAAAACTTATTTTTCCGCAAAAAAACGACTTGCTGTGGTTTATGTCCATAAACTACTTTCACAACATTGATCTCGGCTGTAACCTGACACTTGCCTTCACAGCTCCCAACAATTCAAGAGTTCAAGAGTTATCGGCATGGGCATAGGTAACTAAGCAACAGTGTAGAGTCAGTCCGTGAGCTGCCAAAGAAGAGTTGTCAGGTTACCTGGCCAACTTGCTACATTATTTTGACATAACCACAGCAAATCATTTTTTGGCGGAAAAATGGAATAATGCATTTTATGACTTCGACAATTGACTAGTGTGGACTTCACTGGAAAATGGGAAATAAACAGAGGTATGTACACAAACTTATTTGTTCAAATTTGCTGTGTTCAGTGTAAGGAATCACTGCAAGTGGATATGGACTAGTAATGACATTTCAAGCATGTTTAGAGGCTCAAAGCACGTTCTTTAACTTGCCCCGCAAATGCATTATGGTTGTATACTGGAGGCAAAAGGTAAACACGGTTTTGGCATTACAGATTGTTTGAGTTATTAACACTACTGACAGCACTTCATTGAGCTGTGCGCCGTAGAGGATGGTCGCATGGACAATGGCTCTGCTCCCTCTATGCAGGTTTTGGCTTATTACTGTTTTTTTTGTTTTTATTTCTGCACGTTTTGCACTGTCGCTCATACAGTATGATCGACTAGCACTTTTGGATATACCTAATTCACTGGATACAGACTTTTTTTCCACTTACCAGAGCGATTGCTACAACTGGAATATCCGACTTGTCTACTCATACGCAGGCGACGAAGGAAAAAGAAGAGAGGAAAACGAGCGGGTATTCTATGCAGATCACGGACGAGATACTGCAATCCACAGTTACCGAGCATTTTACTTGCAAATGTTCAATCACTTGACAATAAAATGGACGAACTTCATGCTCGGGATTATCTTCCAGCGGGACATTGCCAACTGCTGCGTGCTAGCTTTTACAGAAACGTGGTTGGATTCCACCATCCCGGACACGGCTATTACGCCAGCTGGTTTCTCGGTCTTCCGGCAGGACAGAACCTCGGAATCAGGTAAACAAAGAGGCGGAGGGGTTTGCATTATGATTAACTCTCGCTGGGGTTCGGATGCCGCAGTTATTTCAACCCACTGCTCACCGGACCTGGAGCTACTAACTGTAAACATACGTCCCTTCTATCTTCCCCGGGAGTTTACTTCCGCTATAATCACAGCAGTCTACATACCTCCGCAGGCGGATAAGGCGCGCATGCTTGAGGGACTATATGGAATAATAAGTGGCCTAGAGGACGCTCATCCTGAGTCTGTTTTTATTGTTGTTGGAGACTTTAACAGGACAAACATCAAAGAAATACTGCCCAAATTCCATCAGCATATTTCTTTTCACACTTGGGGTGATCAGACCCTAGACCACTGTTATTCAACGATCCGTAACAGCTTCAAACCCATCCCCCGCCCTGCCTTTGGAAAGGCAGATCACATCTCCATTCTTCTCCTCCCTACCTAAAGACAACGTCTTAAAACAGGAAAAAACGGTTTTTCGGTCAGTTCAAAAATGGAGTGACCAATCCATTACTACTCTCCAAGACTGCTTTGAAACCACAGACTGGGAAATGTTCCGTGTTGCAGCGGGTGACAACATTGATGAATACACTGACTCTGTCTCAGCATTCATCACCAAGTGCGTAGATGATGTCGATCCACGGGTCAATGTCAAGACCTTCCCCAACCAAAAGCCCTGGGTTAACGGTAATGTCCGTGCCAAGCTTGTAGCACGGCCCTCTGCCTAGAACTCTGGGGACCCTCTTGTTCACTTACGATTGTGTGGCCACACGCAGTTCCAACACCATCATAAAGTTTGCTGATGATACAACCATCCTAGGTCTCATCTCCAACAACGATGAGACTGCTTGCAGAGAAGAGGTAAGAGCCTTGGCTACCTGGTGCCAGAGCAACAACCTCTCTCTCAACGTCAGCAAGACAAAAGAGATGATAGTGGACTTTAGGAAGCAGAAGAGGGAGGGTCCTGCCCCCATACACGTCGATGGAGCTGAAGTCGAGAGAGTTTCAGAGTTCAAGTTCCTCGGTGTGTTCATCAGCGACAACCTCACATGGTCCAGACAGAAAATCTCGGTAACAAAAATTGCCCAAAAGCGCCTATACTTCCTGAGGAGACTCAAGAAGTTTGGCATGTCTGTCAGGATTTTAATAAACTTCTACAGGTGCACCATTGAGAGCATCCTCTCAGGCTGCATTACAGCCTGGTACGGCAGCTGCTCCGCTGCTGATCGTAAGGCTCTTCAGAGGGTGGTAAAGTCAGCGGAGCGCATCATTGGCTGCTGCCTCCCCTCCGTGCAAGGCATCTACCATAAGCGATGCCTTAGGAAAACAAAGAACATCCTCAAAGACCACAGCCACCCAGGCCGTGATCTTTTCTCACTACTGCCGTCTGGTAGACGTTACTGGAGCATCAAGCCACGGACCACAAGACTTAAAAACAGTTTCTTCCCACAGGCCATTCGGCTGCTCAACACGGAACACAGACACTGATCGCAAATCGACTGTTGAGCACTAACACTCTCTGGTCACTTTATGCTCTCTACATCTGATGTAGCAGAATTCAAATGCACCTTAAAAGCAATTTTCCATTTCAAATCTATAATATTTACTACTTCTACTGTTGTACATTTTCCAGACCACTGCTCAGTACATAGCATTTTATTATTATTATTACTATTGTCATTGTTATTTAAAAATTCTTATATTGTTGTAATTCTTGTTTATAAGCCCACTGCATAGAACCGCCGTACCATGTCAAAAGAAATTTCACTGCATAGGATGATGTATGTTATTCGATGCATATGATAAATAAACAACTTTGACTTTGACTTTGACACTTCAGATATGCAAACAACAGAGCTACGTTTTGAAATTGCCCGGAATTCTCCTTTAAATGTACAATATGTAGTTTTCCAAAACAATACCAAAAGATGTACTTTGCATTAAAAAAAAGCAAACCTCACTATACCTATATTATATATATATATATATATATATATATGTATCATAGTTGTGTACTTACATTATCCTAAATGTTTCCACCAACTTTCAAATCCAGAGAAATTTGTAATATAATTCGAAGACACGGGACGTTTCATTTTGTCTTCCGTCAATGGCGTCATATAACCTTTGACTGCGCTAGTTGCTCTAAGTTACAGGGAACTGCAAAACATAACGTGAATAAAGTTATAATATTTTTAACAATACATTACTTTGTCAGTGAACATTTTTTCTGCCGGAGATGCTAGATTGGAAGGTTGTCAATGACGACGATAACAAAACCCATGATCCCACGCTACTTCCCGACGTCATCCAAGTACATTTTTTGCTATTGTTTTGATTGAGAGCCCCCTGGCGGCCAAAAATGACATATTGTATGTTTAATATCTAAGCTTCTGTAGCTCATAGAAAAATGAAATAAATTCATTTTAAAGGTAAGAATCACAGGTTTTATTAAATCATGCTTCCTTACCACTAACATACCAACACATTTCTTTTTAAATTCTCTGAATCAGATGGGGAAGAAAAAATATATAAATCAAATATAAAATATAACAAATGAGATTTTAAACAAACCAACACACTGAACAAGGCATCTTGTTTTGATATAGAGGTGGGGAAAGTCCTGAGGTGGAACTGGGAACAGTCTCTGTCTCTGAGCTCCATGGCTCACATCTCTCCTCTTTGGCTGTTGAACGGCATTATCCTCGAACAGACAGACAGACAGACACAAACAATAAACCTAACATTTATTTCCATCATTGTATTTATTTATTTGTGTATATTTATAATATTTATATGTATTGTTATTTATTCATTAGGCCATCATTATATTACTATGTATTATGCTATTTATTTATTAAGCCAGTATTTTATTTATATATTAACATTATTGTATTTATTATTATCATTATCAACAATCATCACCATAATTATATTAATATTTAGTATGCTATTTATTCATTATGTTTGGTATACTGATTCGTTTCCGTCACCAACATGTCCCAAAGCTCATCTGTAAAAATATGGTTTGCGGGGGAACTGCTTTGCCTTGCTCGGCAGGTAATCCTCTACTACCTCCTCCCTATCAAACTCCTCACTATCTTCCAAATCAATGCCCTCGCTGTCAAAATCCTCCTCTGTCGTAGGCATTTTCAAAAACAAACACACGTGTATTTCTGATTGATTGATGTGATTTTCAGCGAACCATGTTACATTTAACTGATTAATTTAAAAAAATCGTCAAGAAACATCTCACGTGTATTTAAACCAATGTCATGAATCGGATGACAAATACAAAATGCTGCGTTACGCAGCGGCTGGTAGGAGGTTCTGAGTTGCGCAATGCAGTAACCGGCGGGAGATGTTATGTTTTGTTGCGCAGCATCCGTCACAAATGCATTAAGTGAAGTGTAGGTGTAACGGAGTTAAGAACGTACGTAAACTCACCATTATACAATTGGTACCTTTTGTATAGCTCACTCGGTTGGTACGTCGCAAGCAGGGCTGTGTTGAGTGTTGCGAAGCAGATGGCCGTGGGTTCGAGCCCGGTATGGGGCAAGGCAAACTGCCGTGCGGGCTGCTAGCAAGGGTACGTTCGGAGCCGTTACACGCCCGTCACATAGGACTAAATCTTAAGTGTCAGTCGTAAAGCTAATTCATGACACTTTGCTGTACCGCAAACAGGATTTTGGATGACGACATTGGCAAAGAACAATCACTGAATAGATGTACTTATTTAACAATATTCTCAGATAAATTCACATTCAATGGTGACATTCCTAACAGGAGTTGACATTCAACAAACATTTGATAAAAATAATAAAGAATCTTCAAGAGAATCCAATATGATATACACATTGAAAATATAGGATCAAAAAAAGTTTCCAACATGTTTTCCACTATTTCCGAATTACAAAATTCAAACTGGTGTGCTGTTAACTGACCTGCATATATATAGCCTAGAGTTAATGATGTAATCATAGCCACCATGGATTCCAAAAGATAACCGAACTGGAGGGAAGAAGAAACAACGGCTTGCTGAGTGTAGAATCCTTCTCCACCACACTTCTTGTGATAAGATGTGCCCTGTGATATGACATTGAAACCTTAATAACTGCTTATATTAGGATACAGTGTTCCATTGATAAACTATGAAACAATTGTGTATAAATAGCTTACAAAATAGACTACCTGTTGTAGTTCATTTGGGCTTCTGTCAGTGGCACATGGAAAGTGGTGAGCAGCCATCAACGTAAAGGGTATCCTTTATCTCCTATTAGATGACACTCCGGCGGCAGGAAGTGCCTTTCAAACAGCTGCTTCAGGCCACTTTCATTCAAAATGCACGCGTCATGGGTAGACCCAGGCCATTTGGGTACCACATCCAAAATGTTGTAGTCTGAATCAAACTCAACTGTTGCGTTAATGCTGTGGTACCTCTTCTTATTCATATAAACATTCTTATAGATGCTGGGAGCAATGATCTTTATATAAGTGCCATCCATTGCGCCTACTACTCTTGGGAAGCCGGCTATTTGCATGAATTGTGTTTGCTTCTGTTGGATTATGCGGGGTGTTGTTGGGAAGTCCATGAAATATGTGACAATGTGTGAAGCTGTAAGTGCCATAATTGTTTCCACGACATGTCGGTTTATTGATGGTTGTGATTGCCCAAATCATCAGCATTGCATTGCTGCATTTTTCCTGTCGCAAAGAAACAAATTCATCATCACCACTTTCAATTCACCTGAAAATGCATTGCTGCTTAAAGTCACTGGTGAAATGACGTCCCTCACTCAGTCGCTGACGAAGATGATGCCTGCTCTGTCGAAACAATACCGTTTAAATAACTATGCGTCGTCAAACAATTCAAAGGCATTCTTCCTCTCCTAAAAGATTTGCGCACGTCTCTGTCTCCTCAGTGCCATCACAAGCCCCTTCTGTCAACTCCTAACCACTTGAGTGACCTCACGAGCGGCCTAAATAACAGGAAGAGTAAGAGTGATTCTTAGCTTTAAGAAATTTGATAACTTGCTTGTATACTTAAGCTTCTCAGCACTTAAGACTAAAATGGCACTTTGTGAAGCTTGATAAATACGGGCCCAGGTCATCCCACAGAGATGCTTTAACTTATTCAGGATTCCCTGAAGATATCCAGCTATACTAACTGGATGAGGGAGTTCAGGATTTTTTGGTTGCAGAATGGCAACCATGTGTGTTCAAAATACACATCCTAACATTTCACCAAGCTACAACTAGTCAACAGTTGTAACAATGTACAACACACTTTCACAATTTAAATATTTAGCAAGGTAATACAGCCTCCACCAGAAAAATCATGAGGGAGCCTTGGACATGTGTGAAGTGGCAAAGGTCCAATATTTCTAATTGCTCAACTTGACAAACTTTGGTGATTTGTAAAACTGATTTCACTTTATAGACCATTTTGAGTGCAATTCTGGTATTGTTATGGGTCAACGCTATAGCGTAACGCAAGGTTTTATAGCCTTGTCACAAGTGCAATTGTAAGCTCGTTGTACATGTAGCATGAATACTAATTTATTGATTTCAGTGAGTGCTTTTCATGACATGGGCTGCCACATGTAGTAAACCTATGGGAGCAGAAAGAACTTGGCTGCACATCCAACCCATCAACAACATTACAAAAATGCAGTCAGTAAGGGAGTTAAATTAGGGATATATCATGTTAATCAGATGGCTCCTTGCCCTACAAGTAGTCTTTGGGGCAGAATAAACTGCAACCCACGGTTTTACTTAGCGCACAGATGATTGACATGAATGCCTGTTTCTGAAAATGACTTGGATTGGCTACATTTTTCAATAACTACCTGTATGTTCACATTGTAAAAAAAATGTATAATAGTCTCCTTCATTTTATTCCAGATAGGCTTTGAATAGAAACATGTACAATGTATGTATATAGCACAAGTGATGCTTGTAGAATATGCAGGATGATTTAGGTCATTAATCATCATTATAATTCTGCTTAGGTTTATTCATTTGAGATTAGCAAAGCTGGCATTCAACTGACTGCAGTCTACTGTCCCTGCAGTTCTGTCACAGCCTGATGATCAGGGAATGCAACAAAGATTATTACGTCTCTGTGATGTGAATCAGATACTCCTACACATAGATGCCTTTTTGTATTAAGACTCAGCAATGCAAGTGTACAGCAGGGGTGTAGCCTAATTCAGCACACCTGATGCTAATAATTACATTTAAGTTATTTAGCAGAGGCTCTTATCCACAGTGACTTCAGTATGTACAGGGACATTCCCCTGGAACAACTTAGGGTAAAGTGCCCAAGGACAAAACGACATTTGGCACAGTCGGGACTCGAGGGAATCGAACCTGCAACCTTTTGACTACCAGTCTGACTCCCTAACCATTGAGCCATCTGTGCCCTGCATAATTAGTTGGATGACAAGCTTAATCACACCTGAGGTTGGCGAGTAAACCTACAGGACAGTACTCTAGCTCTACAATGGCAGGATTGAGTGTACAGGAAATGAAACAGGTTAAGTATATTGGCCAGATATTAAATGGATTGAGCAGGAAAGTTAACAATGAAAAATAATATTTTCAAATTATCAGATTACTCTACATTAGAGGTCAGTTTGGGTTTTGGAAATCAACCAGGTAATCAGGGAAAAGTGTTTGATTGGCGGAGAAGGCTTGTTTGTATTTATTAGGACAGGATAACACCAGTTTTACCTACATTCAAGGGTAACAATATTGCTTTGAGAATTGGGGGTGATGTCTTTTATCAGGCTATACATGTATGTCAATCTCTCTTTGAGAAAATGGAAATTGAGAGTTTGTTTCCATTCTGCTTTGCCAGACCTCGCTAACTAAACTCATTAATCCAGCTTTCTGGAATACCCCTAAAGAAGATAATCTGCTACTTCAGCAGTATGCAATGGGGATCTAAGTAAAGAAATGAAATGTACACAATGTGTCTCACAGTTCTAAACTGCTATATGCACTAAAAGTGAGAAAGACAAAGAGTGACTATGTTCAGATTTCACTCTACCCAAGACAATTCAACACACAATTGCACAAATCTACATACCAACACTTGGGTCCTGTTTCCCCCTGCCCCTATTTAGCCAAGCGAACAAATGTATCAACAAGCACTACAATGTTACAGGTTAATTTACCTCTCTCTGTTGAACTTTAGGGAGTGTAAGATGGCAGGCCTCTTCTGCCTCAGGTTCCACAGGTGCACACTGTCATCTGCCAGAGCACTCACCAGCGCCCCCTGTGGCAGGGAAGATAAAAACATCATTTACACACAGAATAGGTAGGCAGCAGAGCACACACACATGCTTGCAATGGCAATCTCAATCCCCTCTGGAGAGAAGAATGCTTTCAAGCATCAAGAACCCACAATGTCTACTGCAGCCTCTGAGTGAAAGGAACACGGACAAACATTGTACGCCTATAGGAACATCAACGTTTTTGGAGTGGCCAAACAGAAGGGACATGGAGAGAAAGAGAGAGAGAGCGACAGAGCAATAGAAAGACATTTTGGTTGAGAAGGTCGGCAGTGGGTGAGGTGTGTATTCCTGTCCACATCACTTACCTCATTGATTAGAAACTGTAGCGAGATGACCGCGGCTCCACTCTCATGTTGGCAGTAGCACTCCACACCCGGGCGGCCAAACCTGAAATGCTCTCCATCAAGGAATAATCAAACGGAGAAGGAGGAGTATGGGACACAGGCACCACACACTATTGACAGATTCATTTGTTTATCTAGTATCATCGTTAACTTGACAGGTTAAGGTGAACTAAGCCAAGGGGATAGTAATCTGAAATACTAACCACTTAACTCACAGTAATCAACAATGTGGAGATTCTTTGCTTCCAAGAGATGTAAAACATAACCTTTTACCAGAAGGCATCAATTCAAAGTCACAGAGCGTTGTATTTTTTTTGTCTTAAACACAAATAGGATGGAGCTTAAGTATTCACCTCACAAACATTAGCATTCAAATGGAGTCAACTTTGTATCATGTCTGATAGTTTAAATGCATTACATTTAAAGTTGGATCACGAAAATGCCTAGATAGAGTAGTCAGTTTGCTACAGCAGGAAAATACCCCTCATGCAACAGAAAATTAACTATTTTTAGGTGGATTATAATTTACAGCTTATCCGTTAGGCCAAATCCAGTCTGACATTTGGAAATTACATACTTAAGAAGTCATCTCAAACTTTGAATACGCTACAACTTCAATTTCCTGATGTGCTGGAAAATATCAGTCATTAGATGGACTTTAAGAACCTCTGACTCTCCATTTCTGTCATGAACAAGCATTGGTCAGCTCAGAGGTTTTAATTGGTTATCTACCTTAAAGATAGACATTTTTTTATTGTAAATCATTACATTTGGATTTGTAATGATTTAATGACTATGGGGTTAAACTCTCTCTAAGCCACAGCCAGCTTGCAATTGAGATTTTTTTCATCCATATCAGAAGAAGCCTTTAGAAAATGCAGCACATATTGTACGTACTTCCCTATATTTTAGGGTGCCAAAAGGTATGTTAACAATGTGCTTCACAGCTGTTTCCTAGGTGTTTTGGTTTGCCGCATTAGTTCAGGCATAAGAGAGCTTTTAATTTCTATATTTGATTCAAGGCTTTGTATTTACACTGTTGGTGAATACAGTGTTCAAGTGAGTGTCATAACTGAATATCATGAGGCAGATTAATTAATCCAACTACAGCCAAAGCATTAGCCAAATATCAACTGTTTGGTACACTAAGAAGAACGGCGCATTATTAGGTTCAGCCGTAGCAAAGATCCACTACAGTGGATGACCAAAGAGCAGAAAAAAAGAAATACTAGTTAGCCTCTAAAATGGGATGGCTTATAAAATACATACAAACTGCTTGCAGGGTTCAGAAAAAAAAAATGTGTGGACAGATGAGACAAAGATTAATTTGTTCCAGAGTGAATACAAGAGGAAAGTGTGTTGAAAAAAGGAACTGGCATACCACCTCATCTGTGAAATATAGTGGCTGAGTGTTATCATTTGGGCATGTATGGCTGCCACTTGAACTGGCTTCATGATGAAACTGTTAATGGCATTAGCAGAATGAAATCTGAAGTATAATTAAACTTTTTTGTTCTCAGATACAACCAAATGCCTCTGAAATCATTTGAAAATGCTTCGTCATGCAGCAGACAAAGCCTCCAATGGGTTTTCTGGGGGTAAAAAAAAAAAACATCCTGAATGGCCGAGTCAATCACTCCACATGATTGTAACTTCACATGCTAAAGACAACACTGAGGGCAAAAAGGCCCCAAAACAAACAGGAAATGAAAAAGATTGCGATACTTAGTGTTTGTTGATGTGTGGCAGATTTCAGACAACCATTGCATGCAACAATAATGTGACCAAGTATTAAACATGATTACATTCCTGTAAATAATGTTAACATGTCCAAATATGTCCGGCACCCTAGAAGTAAAAAATCGTTCATCTGACCTTGATGACGGTACCCTCAAATTAAAGCTGACCATTTGCATTTTAACCCTGTCATGAATCCGTGATGGGACTGACCACAGAATGGTTGCCCTCCTGTGGCAGGCTTGGACCTTTTTCTATTTTGATCCAGTCCATGCATTTAGTACACCTGTCTTGTGTTATCATTCATTATCACTTCACCAGCTGATCCCTGTTTGTGTATTTATGTTTCCCTCTGATGAATCGTCTTTGTGTGTGATTGTGGTTTTGACCCTGTAGTGTGGAGGAGTAGGGCTGTCCGACGAGGAAACGCTATTTCCATTTGTGTCTTCACCACTAACCGTGTCGTAGGAAATTAAGTTTATATGTAGAGCCAGGCATACGGTATGTGAAGGTCATCACGCCTATACCACATATTATAGTGAGTATAGTAGACTAAATGCATATCTGTTGTGCAGCTCCATACACGTCTGTCGGTACCTCCAAGTGCTATTTATTTGTTATTCCTGTCGTCCAGTAAATAAAATCACAACGTCAGAGAAGTCTCCGGCACTCTGCCTCCAGTTTCTACAACTACAACAACACCGCCGTTACAAACTGTATCATTATATTCAAAGTTGTGGAATACACAGCCAAAATAATTAAACAATGACATTGGCCAAAAAGTTTTAGTAATATGATGTGATCATAGAGAACACAGAAAATACAAATTATTAAAATACAAGTATTTAAATGAATACAGTATTTTAACAATAAGGCCTGATGAGGTTTGTTATTAAGAGATTTTCTTATGCACAACACAGTGTGGACACCCTAGATGCCTTATTGCTATTATAAACCCATTACTGATGCAATTAAAAAAGTAAACAGTTTTCAGACCTGTGGTATAGTGCCTCATATAGAGTTTTAAGGCAATCAGCATTCAGAGTTCGAACAACCCTGTTTATTAATATAAACATTTTAATTAATGTCAGACAAAGATAATCTAGAGCTTCAGAGAAAACAAACAACACAACAGCACGGTATCTCCCTCTGACCTTAATCTAAGGTCACCGCGGCAGAGATGGAGTGAAAACAAAATAACAGAGAGAGACAAAAAGGAAAGAAAGGTGGACAGAGACAGAAAGAAAAAGAGAGAGAGTAAGGAAGTGGGAAAAGAGACACAGACGAGACAGATTTGAGTAAAAAAAAAGCTTTGTTGGGTCATAAACCCCACTTAACTATAATTACAATAATCAAAACAGAGGGAGAGAGAGAGGGACAGACAGGCAGAGAGAGACAGAGACAGAAAGCAAGAGGAAGAGAGAGAGACAGGGAGAGACAGGGAGGGAGAGACAGGGAGGGAAAGACAGGGAGGGAAAGACAGGGAGGGAGAGACAGGGAGGGAGAGACAGAGCGATGGAGAGAGAGAAAGTGATGGAGAAAGAGAGAGTGAGGGAGAAAGAGAGGGTGAGGGAGAGGGAGAGACAGAGCGGGAGAGAGACAGAGACAAAGACAGAGCGTGGGAGAGAGAAAGCGAACCAGGGAGAGAAAGAGAGAGAGCAAATGAGAGAGAGTGAGACAGACAGACAGAGACAGAGACAGAGAGAGAGAGAGAGAGAGA
>JACXGM010003365.1:7650-42255 GCA_016801145.1 Umbra pygmaea
GGGGCGGAGCAGCAGCAGGCACCTGGTCAGGGGGCGGAGCAGCAGCAGGCACCTGGTCAGGGGGCGGAGCAGCAGCAGGCACCTGGTCAGGGGGCGAAGCAGCAGCAGGCACCTGGTCAGGGGCAGAGCAGTAGCTGGCGCCTGGTCAGGGGGCGGAGTAGAAGCAGGCACCTGGTCAGGGGGCGGAGCAGCAGGCACCTGGTCAGGGGGCGGAGCTGCAAGCACATGCTGCAGGCACCGTCACTGGAGACATAACAGCAGCAGGGGCCGAAGCCTATTCCAAGGCTGCTGTGGAGATGGCACCAGCTGGGGGCAGATCTTCTTCAATGGCTGCTAGAGGTGAAACAGCAGCTGGGAGCGGAGCCTCTTCAGCGGCTGCTAGATGGACAACAGCAGCTGGGGGCAGAACTACTTCCTTGGCTGCTGACAGTAGCAGGGGACGGAGCCTCTTCAACCGCTACTGGGTAGGCAACAGCAGCAGTGGGAAGAGCCACTTCCTTGGCTGCTGGTGAGGTGAAAGCAGCAAGGGGCGGATCCTCTTCAATGGCTGCTGGAGGGACAACAGCAGCTGGGGGCGGAGCCAATTCCTTGGCTGCTGATGAGGGGAAAGAAGCAGGGGACAGAGCATCTTCAACAGCTGCTGGACGGACAGCAGCAGCTGGGGGCGGAGCCAATTCCTTGGCTGCTGCAGACCGCTCTGGTGGTAATGACGTTGTTAGCTTCTCCCACCAGGCTGTAGTCATCGAAGTCTGCCAAGGGTTGTCATTGAAACCAACCCATATCTCACACCTCCCGATGTCTTCAGTGTTTGACCAGGAAGGCTGTATAGGCTGGTCCAACGATGATGACCTCCAGATAGGAGAGCTAACTGAGGCTGGAGGACTGTTGACCTGGGCAGATGGATATGTGGCCCGGGCAGGTGGTAAAGGTCCTCCATTACCCAGTGTGCCCCCCCAAATAATCTTTCTTCTAACTCCTGGGGAGTTGGAGCCCTTCATTGACTGGGAAAAGAGATGTCAAAGACTGGTAGTACATGGAACTCCTCATTTGGGTTCTCCCAATAGTCTTCATCCTCGTCTGAGGACAACATGTCCAGATCTTCATCTAAATATAGCGGTGCTGCCCACTCTAGAGCCTTTTGTCCTCTTTCTGGGTTCACCCTGCCTCTCCGATTTAGGTAGGTTGTGGGGTAAGGCCACAACGTATATGTGTGGCGGTCTGCAAGATCCCATCGGATGTCCCGCCCACTCATTGTTGTCTATAAGACAAATGAGTTTGAAATTGTTTTTTGTAAAAAATTATTTTTTTGATGTTTTGTATAGTTTACACCCTGAACTTCATTGTAATGTACAAAAAACAATGATTACTTGAAATACAGTTAAATTCAATGTTTTTTCGAAAAGCTAGCCAGATTTTTAAGCCATGTCCAATCGATAGCTTTACATCCGCCTAAGCCTGTTGCATAATGCAGTAGATCAATTAATCGCATGATGAATAAAAATTTGTTCAATCATTTTTACGCCTGCAATAATTTCCATTTGCATGCTTGTTTGTTTTCCTCGTCTCTCTCTCTCTCTACCAAAGAGACTTTATTGTTTTGGTTGTGTGTGGTTTTTAATTTATTTCCATTTTATTTATTGTTTTTGATTGTGTTTGGTTTTTATTGAAGTGCAGTTTTTGTTAACAGAGACTGAGTCCATTTTATTTCTTGTTTTTGGTTGTTTTGTTCATTTATTGTGGATATTTAAAATGTTTTCCAGTTCCAGTAGTAAACAGACTTTAGAAATAAAGGTTTATTGATTTTTGAAAAGTTGTACCTGCATTATTATGCCATTATCATTATGGTATATTAGATGAAAATTGTCTCAGAACGACAATATTATCGTTTATCGCAAAAATTTCTGGGACAATTTTTCCAAAATTTGTCCAGCAAAATTTGCTATCGTGACAGGCCTACGTCCGCCTGTTCATTTGATTGCTGCAGCAGACCACCAAGCGATCAATGAAGTCAGACCATGTTAAACATAAAAATTACTTGCTAAGAAGTTATTAATGTAGCCTAGTAGTTAAAATAACATTCACTTTCACAATGTATGAACAAAATTATTTCCTTTCCATATTCGACCCCAGCAAAGTAGACCCATTTACAAAAGTGGGTTCTGCCCATGCTGTGAAGTGCTTATCAGTTTTAGATGGCACCTCTTAAGGATCGCCCCTGATTGTTAAATTCCGCCTAAAAACATACCCAAAGTTAACCTCTTGCTACACTGGACCGACTTTAATTAATTTTTGGTATATATAGAATGTATTTAGAATAAATGTACACCGTGAATATAGCAAAAGATGATATTTCTCCATCCTCTTTGAAAGACCAGTACAAAGCTATACATTGGAGTTAGTCTGAAAATTCTTCTAATCATGTCCGCTGGTGGATGACAGCATTTCTAATAGTTTTGAATGATAATCAACAGCCAATGATCTATAGCATTATTTGTAAACGTATATTTTCACAAAAAACGCACCTTGATGACTCATCATTTGGGTCTAGACACAGAACATTCAACATGTCCGGTCATATATCTCTGGCATTGCAAAGTTAAAATGGAGGTTCTTAGTATCTTATAACATCTCTGTTTCCTAAGGATGATGAATATGACTAATACGGAGAGGCTATGACACATTTCACATGTGTCATTGTTTGGGAAGCGTGTACCCACAATTCATACACAAAGCGCTGCATGTATTTTCAGATTACATTCGGGTAATGTTCCAGTAAGTGTTATAGTAATTATTACATAACAAAATGGATTTTAACTGGGATAACTATGCTCTATGTCATTACTGGGATACTTTGATATAGAGTTAAAGTATATATATATATTTTTTTTTTTCACTTTCCCATGCAACCTAATCTAAGCCATGGCTGATAAATATAGAAATGGTTCCTCTTTAAGATTTCTGAGATGGAATTTAAAAGGAGGGAATAGTCCTGTTAAAAGATCCAGAGTGCTTTCTCACCTGAAGCAGCTGAGGGTTGATGTGACTTTCCTTCAGGAGACCCATCTGCGCGTTAAGGATCAATTTAGACTTAAACCCTGATGGGCTGGTCAGTATTTTTATTTACATCTATCTTTGATTCCAGGGCTAGAGGAGTAGCTATCTTAATTCATAAAAAAACTCCTAAGATAAGGTTCTTTCTGATAGGGCTGGAAGATATCTGATTGTTGTGGGCTTACTTGACTATACACCTGTTATTTTAGTAAATGTTTATGCTCCTAATTTTGATAATGTAGATTTCGCTAATAATTTGTTGATGCAGATCCCAGCCTTAAATACACATTTATTGATATTTGGCGGGGATTTAAATTGTGTCATGGACCATGCACTGGACTGGTCCGGGTCACGTACTAGTGCTCCCTCTGCCATGTCAAAATATTTTTCTGTTTTTATGGCCCAGCATGGATGTGTTGATCCCTGGAGATTTCATAACCCTCAATCCAGAGAATATTTTTTTTTTCCAGGTCCACCATACATATTCCTGCATAGATCATTTTTTTGTAGATGGCTCTACTCCCAAGGGTAAAAATCTCTGAATATCTACCCATCGTCATTTCTGATCATGCCCCTTTGGCCCTTGACATAATCATTTCCTCCCATTGTAAGAACCGCCCCCCTTGGAGACTTAATTCTCTACTGCTTTCTGATCCAGCCTTTTATGACTTCATCTCTACATCTATTGACAATTTCCTTAGTTTGAACAAAACAGATGGAATATCATACTCCTTACTATGGGAGACACTCAAACGCTAATCTCAGAGGGCAGATTATTTCTCACTTATCGCATCAAACTAAAATTAGGAGAACTAGACAGGAGGAGCTTTCCAATGCTATTCTCAGCCTTGACCGCCAATATGCTCTGTCTCCTTCTCCTGAACTTTATAAACAATACCTCGACCTTCAGGCAGAGTTTGATCTTTTATCCACAGGCACAGCTGAGCGGCTATTACTACGTTCTCTTGGCATGTACTATGAGTACGGTGACAAAGCCAGTCGCCTTTTCGCTCATCAGCTAAAACTTCATGCAGCTGGGCGATCTATATCTCAAATCGAGTGCCCCTCTGGAACTCTTACAATTGACACTTTGGAGATCAACTCTTTTTTTAAAACCTGAATTTTACAAAAGATTTTATGACAAACTGGCCCCACTGTTATTATCTGTGTTTGAGGAGTCACTGAACTGGGCTCACTTCCCCCCACACTGAGACAAGCCTCAATATCCCTTCTCCTAAAAGAGGGAAAGGATCCCACAGCATGTGGTTCATACAGGCCCCTTAGCCTTCTTAATGCCGATATTAAGGTTTTGGCAAAGTTAGAGTCATCTCATATACAGGGTGTTCTGCCCAGCATAATATCGGAGGAACAGACTGGCTTCATTAAAGGTTGTCATTCATTTTTCAACATTCGAACCCTGTTTAATATAATTGATTCCAAAGACAGAAATAGACACCCTAAAGTAGTAATTTCATTGGATGCCGAGAAGGCTTTTGATAGAGTTGAATGGGTGTATCTTTTTGCCACATTGAGCAAGTTTGGCTTTGGAGATACATTCATATCTTGGATATGCCTCTTGTATACATCGCCTCTAGCCTCTATCAACACTAATAACTTAAATTCTGACTATATCACTCTGTCCCGTGGAACTCGCCAGGGTTGTCCACTTTCCCCTTTGCTGTTTGCTATAGCTATTGAGCCTCTCAATTGCACTCAAAACCTCACCCTCACTTGTAGGGATAACCCGTAGAGGATCAGAACACAGACTTGCCTTGTATGTTGACAACTTGCTTTTGTATGTAACTGATCGTGTCTCCCACTTGCCTAAAATCTTGTCTCTATTGGAAACTTACGGCTCTTTTTCTGGGTACAAGGTCAACCTGCAAAAAAGTGAACGCCCTTGTAGTGACAGGGCGTTCAGAAAGAAAACAAAATGTACCATTATTGTACATGTATTCTTACTGCATAAACAATAAATATTGGTTTAAAGTGAAATTCCACTATACAGCAATCTAGACTTGCTAGGAGCTTTTCCCAGACATTTGTAGAACAGTGAGATATGTTTCACCCATGCTCTGCTAGAGAGAGAGACAGATTTCAAATTTTTGGGGAAAATGCCCACAAATGCTCTACTACGTCACAGAGTAGATTAAAAGGACTGTCGAGATTGAAAAATGAAAATAGGCATGTCTTATGTCACTAAAATAAGTGTCCCTGTTATCCTGATTGCACTTTCAAGCCTAATTCATAAAAGCCTCAGTTGTCCTTGATTTTTGAAGGTATAGCTTGCATTCTCTCGACAACATTACAGCCCAGCACAATGCCTGCTGAACAACTAATATTAAGACTTTGTATGTTTGAGCCTGATGACGTTATTCAATGTATCTAAAATCAATTGGAAGAGACAGCAAAGCCAGCAGGACAATTAACAAATGAGTAAGTTATTTAAACCTATTTTCTGTACCTGGATAATGGAGCACACATAGTGTCTGTGGAAATGTAATTGTACTGTATGTGTAGTGTGCCAGCTGTATTAAGTAGGTACTGTAAATACTTACTGTATATAGGCTACTCTTTCTAGATAAAGACCATTCTCATTTACAAATAGCAACTTAGGATTTTATAAATTTTGTTACACATATAATACACCAGTAGCTTGCTGGAGGTCATTTTGTAGGGCTCTGGCAGTGTTCCTCCAAAAACAAATGAGCAGTCCTGCTGCTGGGTTGATGCCCTCCTATGGCCCTGTCCATGTCTCCTTGTGTATTGGCCCATTTTATGTTATTTTCTTGCCCGTGAGACTGTACCGGGAGGGAGACACAGCCCACCTTTTCACAATGGCACATATGGATGTGGCATCCTAGAGGAGCTGGACTACCTGTACAGCCTGAATAGGCTCCAGGTACAGCCTCATGCTACCAGTAGTGACAAGGTCACTAGCAAAATACTAAGCTGAAGAGGAACCAGTCAGGAAGGTTAAGGAGAGAGCAATTGTCTGTGGCCACCTCCTACAAAGTAATTCCAACTGTTTTTACCCTCAATTAATTAATCTCCTGGCACTCTGGAAACTATTAATAACAACTATCGCTCAGTTGATCTCAGCTGTCTTCATACCCTCCAACCTACCACTTTCCCACTACCAATCTTGCTCCCGTAAACACTCATTTTATAACAATCAATCTATTTTCCTTCATAAACTCTCATTGGACAAATACCTGGACTTTCTCTTCCTATCAAAAGCTGGCAAGAACCTGATGATTTTCTGTGCTTAAATCTTGCTACCCCCATTAGTTATAGCTACCTGTGCCATCCCAGCCTTACTGGCTGTGGTGGCCTTGCTGTTTTGCAGAAATCCAAATTTATAATAACTAAGCTGTTTCTTCCTTTATTTCTGTAATTTGAATACATCACCTTTAAATCTGTCTGTTCCTTCACCACTGTTTTACTTTACCGTCCTCCTAAAAGCAATGAATCATTTCTCAGTATACTCACTTTTGCCGACTTGGCGCCGTAACTATTTATACTCATGCGTGGTGCTCGCAACACCAGTTGCAGTCTACTCCTGAACAGAGGTGTTGCAACTGAGGAGAGGCTACCGCCTTTGATATTTCTACGGACTTTAAGAAGAAAAAGGTAAACGATGGCAGAACTGGCAGCAGTATTGACGTTAATGTCAACAGTGGCTAAGATGAGCTTTACTGTGTTGTTATGAACCATTTACTGTTTTATTATGAACCATTAACTGGCAAATTGACAGGGAAGGTCAAGAACGACAAGTATACTGAGGCCTTTAGCTGAGCTGACCACCACAGCAGTATCATTTTCCTCCCGCCTTCTGCTGCTTGGTGACATGAACATTCACATTCACTCTGCAAGCTCCAAACTCACCTTTGATTTTATTGCAGTCCTGGACTGAACATTTCCCAACCCACATCAAGGGCCACATTTTTGACCTCATCTATCTGTTGGCCTCAAGAATACCCAAATCTCTGTGTCCCCTTATCTGACCATAAGTTTCTGAATTTATCTTTTCCTCAAACATACCCCACAATACTAAGAAACGACTCATTTCCTTTCGCTATCTAAAAGCTGTCGACCCCTTCACACTTTCAGATACAATCTCTTCTGCCCTTCCCCTGGACCTTACCCCTTGAACTGTTCAAACAAAAAATGTCAACGTTAAATCTATCTACAAGAGAAAAAATATCTGAGTAACATTGTTATTCACCCCAATTTTAGCGATTCAGCAAATGTTTAATCATATTTGTAATGCATCCTCCAATGCAAGAAATACATGCATCATAGATATTGTACTGTGCCGAATTGGGATTGTTTTTAAGTAAAATGAAGCCACACCTTTGAGTGCCGCTTTGTGTGCTTCGTGGCACGGTGGATAACATAACAACAGCCTGACTGCCCTGGCAGTATGGTGGCTGGCTGGCCGCTATGGAAAGCAAAACCTGCGCGATTTGGAATGGATCTTCGGATTAGAAAACACATTTTCCAATTTCACGATTCTAAGTTGGAACCGGTTCTCGATGCCTAACCCTACTCACCAACCCTCCTCTGTCCCATATTGAAATCTACTTGGCAACAATAACAACCTGGATGCAGAACTTCCTCAAGCTCAACAGTGACAAAACGGACCTATTGCTGTTAGGTTCAAAATCTACGCTAGCCAAAGCTGGCACCTTCAATCTCACTATTGATGGCACTGTTGTCTCTTCATCCCCCCCATGCACGCAACCTTGGTATTATACTGGATTCCTCCCTCAGCTTTGAACAACACATGAAACAGATAATTAAATCCTCGTTCTTTTACCTCCGCAATATTGCTAAACTATAGTCCTGCCTCTCCTGCACTGCCGCTGAAACCCTAATACATGCATTCATCTCTACCCTTCTTGACTACTGCAACTCACTTCTTTTCAGCATTAACTCTTCATCTCTCCATTAATTACAACTAGTTCAAAACTCAGCTGCCAGACCTCACACACACTAAATCACAGCAGGACATCACCCCTATCTAGGAATTGCACTGGCTCCCCATCACCCCTATCTAGGAATTGCACTGGCTCCCCATCTCCCAGTGCATCATTTATAAAATTCTTCAGCTCACCTACAAAGCCCTCCATCAGTTTGCTCCAGTCTATTTCTCGGACCTCATTCCTAAATACCAACCCTCCAGGTCACCCCTCTCTGCCACTGCTGGTCACCTCACTATCCCCAGGTCCAAGCTATGGAGCTTTGGAGACAAGGCTTTCTCAAGGGCTGGTCCGAGGCTCTTGAACACCCTTACACAATTAATCCGTGACTCTGAATACATTACCATCTTCATCCACCGCTTCAAGCCTCATCTTTTCAAACAAGCCTAACTCTAGCCCCTGACCTGTGTTATGTTTGACCCCTGCTCGTCTTTGTTTTTGTTATTTTTCTTTTTGGTAGTTGTTTGTTATATATTCTATCGTGTAAAGCATCTTTGGGTCTTAGAAAATAATTATATAAATATAATGTATTATTATTATTAAGGGTGACTTGTGATGTCTTTTTTTGTCTGTGTAGTTTGTGCCTGCGATATTACCTTGTGTTCTCAAGCATAGTATTGCTCTTTCAGATAATAAGAGTATGAGTTGGCTAGTAACATTAATCATTGCGCACTCTTTCAGACTGCATGTTGCATGGTCACACTGGCATGCACTCTGTTTACACAGTTCAAGTGCTTTCACTGTCAATACTTCAAGTAGTCTAAAGTATGCACAGATAAAGTTTGCGATTTATAGCATACATATAATCCACCATATCTGTATTCAAAGTATTTCTGACGTTTAATTGTTGAAGAAAATGGTTGCATTTTATCAGTAGCTGCATGCAACAGTGGTAGAAATGTAATGCGCGAGTGTCAGAGAGATGTAGAAGCATTGCGTGAGAGAATATTTCTCTTAAGTAGACTTATCTCCTGTTCCTCAATTTCAGACTGTTTAATTGACATGCATGCATGTTGTTACAGAATTGGAATTGCAACTGCTTGAAAAGAATAGTTAGATTGAACATACAGTAGCAGTGACATTAGCATCTTATTAATATAGGCAAATTACCAAAGAGACATTTTGTAAAGACAAGTATGTGAGACTGTAATGATACACCATGGACACCATTCCTACAGTTAAATTTGGTGTAGCATCTATAATGTTGTGGGGCTGCTTTGCTGACACTAATACTGGAGGCCTTGGACATATTAAAGGAATAGTGGAATGGTACATGTATTCGTATTGAACCGAAACGGCACGGGCGTCACGGTTCGGTGCATGAATTTAAATGGAAAATACATGGTATAAAAATAAATTAAACTCACGTGCAAATTAATTAATTTAATGCGGAACTGCCATTAGATACACAAGTTGTTTATGGACACCTAATCTGTAGCCCCCCCTTAGCTCTGAAGCTAAGTAGCGCGTGCTCCACCTATGTATGCAGTTTTTGTCAGATTGACGGTCTGGTGGGTGAGTCAGCACTAAGGACGAGTATTGGTGGCGACCCACAAGAGTACACAAGAGGACCCGCCGACCTCTAAGATCGCAGTTTTGGGAAAACTTCAGTTTCCCAGTCAGTTACAGTCATAGATTGTATATATCGGTTACAGTAGTACAGGCGATAGAGTGGTGGATAAGATGAGGAGTGTGTGTCAGTGTTGTTTAGTAGTTGGGTATGTGAGTGGAAATACATCTAACATGCTAACGGATATCAGACGCAATCACCCAGATGTGCTATAGCTCAGGGGAGAAACTGTATGACACTAGATGGTACAGCTTGAGACATGCACAATAAAAAAAAATTGTGTCATGCATTTTTGTTTAGCTTTTCCCTTCATTGTACCGAACGCGTACCGAACTGTGATGTCTGAACCGAGGAATGAACCGAATTGTGACTTCTGTGTACCGTTCCACCCCTATAAAGGAATCATGAAATCAGAGTGCCAAGGCAATTTAGAGCGAAACATGAAAGTGTCAGAGTGCTTCCAAGTCTGTGAGTGTAACAGCACAACATTTTAGCAGATGCTCTTATCCAGGGCAACTTACAGTTAGCACAGAAACATCCCCTTGGAACAACTTAATGTAAAGTGCCTTGCCCAAGGACACAACAACATTTGGCACAGTCGGGAATTGAACCGTCAACCTCCTGAATCCTTACTATCTGCGCCCTGACAACAACCCAAAGCACACATCCAAAACATTTTGTTGAAAATCCCATGCATTGAAATAACAGCAGCTAGTCTGCGACCCATTGACATCATCAAACTATTGGTATCTTTACTAACTTATTTTGAGCTTATGCATGTTTTGGAGTTTTTCCAAGTTCTACTGTTCAACAAGTGAAATTCACGTTTAAATCAGGGGATTGACTTTCCAATTTCTCCTTTGATGAATGCTTTGGTTGCATTCACAGTATGTTTTGAGTCATTGTCTGGTTGCAGTGTGAAGTGACTGTTAATAGTTCCGGTGACATGTTCTTGTACATTTGTAGCCAAAATGCTTTGACCCTTATGGGAAAAGAACCTACGAAGTGTCCATTGAATGCAGAAATTTCTCACCAACCAAGCCTCATATTCATATTCTGGTTGGTGATTTACTTATCTCCTCTTAATCTTAGAACTGATGTTCACTTTAGAGTACCCTTGTGGAAATGTCTGTGTAGAATGTTAAATAACATGTCAGTAGCTTGCTTGGAGCTGCAGGAGTGTTCAGGGACACAGTGACAGTGTCCTAAATTGGACTTATACATCATTGTTTTATTGTCGTATCATACCAGTCAAGTACAACAAACACATTTCTATGATCAACCTTATGCGATCATCACTCCGCCACACTGATGCCCAAACTGAAGATAAGTTATTGTTGTGTGCACATGGTCTCCCAGCTCAGGTGTGGAAGACCGTAATTCCTTTAGAGTTGCTACAGGCATCTTGGTGGACTCCCTAACTAATGCCATTCTCTGTTCTAGCCAGATTCACAGCACCATATCTCAATTTCTTAATAATGGGACTTAACTGTGCTCTGAGGAATATTCAATGTGTTGGAAACTTTCTAATGCTATCCCTGACTGTGCTTTCGAAGAACTTTATACTGGATTTAGTTTGACTGTCCCTTCATCCCCATGATGTAGCTTTTGTTTTTGTACTAACGAATACTTTTGAGTATTGTGGTTCAATTGAAAAACCTGTTGTTCCTAAATGGTTTACTTGGTAATTGCTGTCCAATGTAATGCTGAAATTACACCGCTAAGCCGAACAAAACGTGACATTGTCGAAAAAATTATGGACTGCACTGTAAATGAACACTGCTGGAAAGGTCTAGCTAGTTTAAGTAGGGGAAATGACTAGGGCCCAGAGAGCAAAAAATGTACAGTAAAAGCTCATCCACATTAGAATATCCAGATCTTTTAGGTGGGCAGATTTTCCCAGTGAGTTCTAGAAAGATTTAGATTTTTTTTCCTCACCTGGAATCGATGAGTACATTTTTTTCTTATTTTGTTACCTTGCCTCACCTCTTTTCTGTAAGCCGCAGAGCTATAAACACAAGACCAAATGCAGGGAAATATTAGCTGGGCAAAGTTGCCTTTAAGGATGTCTGGCTGCTTTGTAAACAAGTCACCCTGCATGAGAGTCAGAAAACAAGTGAAAATCTAAAAGGTTATTCAAAGTGTTGCTTGGAGGACATTGATCAGGTGATTGACTGTGACATGAAAGAAGTAAGTGGTTGGAAATATGTCCGTCTCCTGTCAGTCAACAGAGCTGTGGCCCAAGACTGCAATTAAATATTAACAGGGTTGTTATGGTAACTAAGTGGTCTGAGACACAGCAGAAAGTTTTTGTGCATGTTTTTCAGTGAAGTGTCCGTCTGTCCTATTCTTTTCTCTTCTGTATGCTTTTATGTATAAGGTGTACTGTACAACAATCTCTGAATTTATATTTCAAAGGAACACTTCAGGGATACAAAACCACAAATTTTAAATGAGATGAATAAACATATTTCATAAAAGTAAAAAAGTCAGAAGTTTAAGCATAAATTCTATCATGGAAATATAGTTGGTAAGTGTAATAATCCCAAACAAGATCTGACTTAAGGCTTCCGTGTTGGATGAGCAGTGTGAAGAGTCTGTGGCTCTGTAAATTGTGGTTGGATGAACCATGTGAGCGCCCTTCACCATCCCGCCACTGTCCAAGGAGTTGCGGAGCTGTCGACAAGGCAGGGTCAGTAGGAATTGGGACGGGAGTAAGATGAAAAACATTAAATAAAAACAGTTGCACAAAACCTCCCGCTTGCCCATTTTTACTGCTTCTAACACATCAACTGTGAGGACAAAATGTTCACTTGCTGCCTAATACACAGTATCCCACCCAGAGACAGGTGCCATAATAATGAGGTTATCAGTGTTATTTACTTCACATGTTATGGCTGATCGGTGTATGTATGTATTTATTTGTTTGTTTCAGGTGATGCATACTACTTGGCCATTGGCGGTGGTGTGGCCGAACACAACTGGAACCACATTCGGTCGGTTCTGCAGGACAAGGGCTTAAGCTGCCAGCTGACGGACCACTCTGAAGACATGGGCATGATCAGCATCCAGGGTCCCAAGAGGTGAGAGCCAGCTGCCAGGCACAGCTGCCTGGGTGCCCCTTGAATTTCACCTTCCACACAAACTGTTCATGCACCCCAAAAGGTGAGATCGGCTTATGTGGGTTCCAGGAGTGTAGGTTTGGGTAGACCATAACAAAGTTATTCCCACTGATATGTCCTGGTTAGTGCTTTCAGCAGTTTAGCCATGCGCATTGAAACTGACCCCTCAGGTGTTCAAAACAAAAATATACCAGACATATTTGGGGTAACCCCTGCTCCCCTGAGAAAAAAAAAACAACATTTTGTGTTGTCACCTCTGGTTGTTTGTGTTCTTGAGTCCCTACTCCCCCGACATGAAGCGTACAGTACGATCTGTCCTGGCAACTGAACGTCGCGTCCCCTCGAGTCTCTTTGGTTCTGGTCATGCAGATGGAGCAGGACATGTATGTACCGGACTGGAAGATGTTCTTTCTGACATAAATGCTCTCTTTCTGTCAGTCGAGTCTTTTTCTCTCGCTCTCTTTTTTGTGCTCTCTCATCACCCTATGTACCTCACTGTCTGTCTGTCTCTCACCCCCAGTGTGTCTTTGTCTCAATTGAGGTTGTAACGTCTGCTGGCTGCATGGCTCTTCTGTTGGGTCCCATCATCACCTCTACAACACAGAGTGCTGCCCCAGCCTGCCTCGCCTGTGACACATTTCACCAAATTTCCTCCCTACTTCACAAGAACACCCCCCACTTTCTAACTCACTCTCCCCTCGCTCCCATCTGCCTTCTGATCTGGAGAAGCTGTTAGATGAATGGGGGGTGAAAGTGGTGGGTGACATTAACAGGATGCCTGGCGAGCTGTGGAGAAATAGGAGAGAAACAATCTCCGGGGGATCGCGCAGAGGCAGCGTTGCAGTAGGGGTGGTAAACCTGACCAGCTGGCCTGGATTCGGCCTATTTTTGGGAAGAGGAGGAACACGCGAGTTGCGATGCCCTGCGTGAATTTTTCCGTATGCTTCTCTTTTGGATCCCAGCACACAATCTCCAGCGTATGATTCCACATCGACCAATTTCTCCCCGTTCTTATCACGTGCCGCTCTGTATGATGTAATCGTGTCATGGACATGTGGTTCAAGTATTCCCACACAAAGCTGGAGGAACAGCCTGGATGATGACATGCCCCTGCCGTTCAAAGGCCCAGCTGATGGAAATTAGCCATTTCTACTCTTTATCCTGTTGTCACTCGCCCTCGCTTGCTCTCTCTCTCGTTGCCATTACTCTGTTTTTCCCTCTCTGACTTTTTTCCGGCCTCAATCTGTTTCTGACAAGGTTTCTGACATCCAGCTCAAACGAGTGCGTCGTCACACACTAACATAGACACCAGAAAGGGCCTTTTCCTGTGACGTAAATCTCTCTTTTTAAAAAGGTCTTTGATATGAAACCCCATGATGAGTGCGTCACTCAGTCTTTCTGTGATAGGGTACAACAAGGAAAATGCTGAAACATGGTGCATTTTGTCTACCCTCATGGCATCAAGGAGATCTGGCTCTCCTACACAAGGTAATATGCAACCTTGGGAGTCCACAAAAAAATGCAATCAACCTTACCATTTTAATAATGCATATATTATATGGAAACTGTCATTGTGAAAGTTATAGTAAAAAACATCCTGTGGGATTATTGTGTGGTTATTTGTAGTAACCATACTGAATTCATAAAGCGACGCTATAAATCTATTTAATGATTTGCTAAATGTTTAGGGAATGACAGATCACCCAGTTTAGTGAAAAGACCCGTGTGATTTCTCACATCTGCTATTTCGGAAATGAGGCTCTTGGTTCTACTTAGTCATCAGAACCACAACATACACCACAACAAAAAACTCATTTAATCACATACGTACATTTGGAGAAAAAAAGCTCCAGAAACCATGGATTTTCCACATACAGTAAACTGATGCCCTCATTTTTTACGTAAAATCACTGAACACAAGCACAACTTTTCAACCTTTATACATTAACTGAACACATTCTCATTGACCGACACATCCTGGGGAGTAATTACATGGTAAGGAGAGAGCATGATAAAGTCAATCAAAAGTTAGGAATGATTAGGTTGCCATGTTATTATGAGGGCCCGTTTACAATTTCAGTCATGTCTCTGACACTACCTAAAGCCGTCTTTAAGCCTCTTGCACACGCATCCGAATTGTTCGCACGGCACGCAAAAAAATAAAAACGACCTCACATTATGTCAATTGTGCATGCACACTGCCTCTGAAACTTTCGTCCGTAATAAAAACAATTGGATCAGGTTCAATTTTCTGCGTTTTTTGCATCCATAGCCAGCATTTAGAGAGTTTTTTTGACAATTCAGAGCCACCATACAAGGGACCGACAAAATCCAGAATACACACACACACAAACACACCGCCGGTGGAAGCGCTGGGCAGACAGCAGCTGTATAATAACGGGTTATATTTTATAACCAATTAATCCATTAGTAATTGAATTGGCAGTTCAATCACAGTAAACACCTTAATCGATCCGAAATTTCGATCTAATTGAAAGGGGAGGTTTATTCCTTTTCTAATCCGATCAAGAGAACACGTAAACACTTGATCGAATTGAAAACCGAAACTGAAAGGACTGCCAATGTGCAATGATGTGCGGAACAAGCTATTCTTCCCAGAGGCTTGGCTTGTGTCCCCCCCCCCCCCACACACACACACACATTATTGGAACAAGCATACAATACAACACCATTATTTTGTGGCCTATAATAATATATGTATAGCCTACTTTTAGGTATCTGAGAACTGGGCTCCTTAATAAGGAGGTGAAACTCGCCTTCCTCTCTGCACATCTCAGGATTGGATGGACCCAATATTTCCTCTTTCTTTTTCTCTTTTTAAAAAGAGGGCAACAAAATCATCCTCACTGCTTGCTGAATCCATAGTATTTTTTTTGCGTTTTTTTCGCAAATGTTTAATAAATACGCATCGGACTCAGTGTGCAAGGTTTCTGTGCGTGACGAATTTTTTGGCTGATGAATATGAAAAACGCATACGAAAAGACTCTGCGTGCAAGAGGCTTTACAATTAATCACCTAAGATAATATCTCTCCTGAGCTAGCCATATAGTGTACGCCCCAACACAGTCAGCTTCTGGAGTTGAGGAGTTGACTGTGAACCATGTCTGGGCCTTCTCCTATTTGCTGTCCCTCACCAACCCCTGCTCTCAACAGAGTACAGTAATTAACTCTAGGTACAGTAGAGGATATTAAACTGAGGTACCACAGGCACCAGCCAGGCCCTCATCTCTCTATTTCTCCCTCGTCTCAACTCCTCTCAACTTGAAATTTGAATGAATATGAATGCAAGGTGAATATTGTAGACACAGGGCATGCAAACAAACCAAAAAATTTTTTTTATAGAAATTGATACCTTTGTTCCCCAAGATGGCATTGAATTGGTCAGAAATTCAAATCAAAACATGATTAATGATGGATGAGCTAAAGGTTTTATCACTAGGATACTGAATAAATA
Source organism: Umbra pygmaea (assembly GCA_016801145.1). NCBI lineage: Eukaryota > Metazoa > Chordata > Actinopteri > Esociformes > Umbridae > Umbra > Umbra pygmaea. Next base: position 23,854 of record JACXGM010003365.1, read on the forward strand.
ATATTTGCTGTTGTACATGAAAAAATTATAATAAATCACTAATTTCCAACAGTGATAGACAACTGCAACATTGGTAATGCCTGGGATAAATATTAAAGGACTGTTCCACAGTAAATCGGATTCATAGTATAGCATATACAAATGTTACCATAGATGATTTATGTCATATACACATTTGTTATTTTTCAATTTATCAGAGAAAAGTATATTTCAGTTCCTTTTGCATCCACTGGGGTGCTTCTGTATCCATCAAAACGTGACCTACCACAACTCCCAGAATTCCAAGCGAATTTAGTGCCCGTCCCCGTTTGAACACACCGACACAGAACATGGGCAATTCAACAGCACACCTCTGTAGAGCTTGACGCTAGAAAGTTATACATATTTAGGGTTCAACCACGAAGTGGTAGAACCCTATTGTTTTTGTGTTGAATGGTTGTTATTATTATTATTATTTGTTGTCTGCCACTCAAATTGACCACTAGGGGGCGCTTTAAATGTATAATAACTGCACATGGAATGACATAAATCAAGCTATAGATCATAAAAATGATAGCATATGTTTTATAACAATGTTGAACCTTGTGTGAAATTACTTTGAAGTCGCTATTGAGAAAAAAGTGTTGAACCCGCACATTGGCGCTTGCGGCTATATTTGTTTTTGAAATTGTAGTCTAATTTCTATTCATCATGCCCGTTTGGTGTTTTCTGTACCTGGTTGCAGAAATTACAAGCAAGCCCAAAAAGAAGAGTAATCTTTCACAATTTACAATAGGCTATAAAAAGTTAGGGCCTGCAGTCGGCATTTTGGGTTGGAAGATTATGAAAGGGATCTACGTGCTAAATTAATTGGCACTACAGCCCTAAAGTGGCTGAAAAGCGATGCGATCCCATCCATTTTTCTTTATCGAGAAAGAGTAGCCTATATATAGTAAGGTATAGTAATTTACCCACTCAGCTAGCTACTAAATACAGCTGGCACACTACACATACAGTACAATAACATTACCACAGACACGATGTGTGCTCCATTATCAAGGTACAGAAAATAGGTTTAATAAACTTACTCATCTGTTAATTGTCCTCTTCCTACGTCTCTTTCCATGTGTGCTGGAAAACGTCATTGATTCAGTGACGCATATGCGGTCGTCAGTCATTTTTGTTTCAATCCTTACAAGTAAAGCTTGTCCACAATCCCATTCATTGTAGCAAATACTTTTTTCTTCAGTAGTTATGGATGGACATGTTCCCACAGAAGCATTTAGGCAATTAGAATTTAACCGCGTTTCAACTGGATTATCTGTAGAACATGCTGCCTTGTTGAAGCTGAATATCAAACTCCATTTGTTGTAAATGTTCTTCGGTGTACTCAGGCACAAACATGTATGGTTGGATGTCACTCAGAATGTAAAAGCAAGTTGTAAAATTCCTCATCTGCACATCCTAGGTTAGTAGCAATTGTGTTACCAGCGACTTTGGTTACGAACTGTTTCACAGAATCCAGAGAACATGCCGGGTGGGCGGGGCTTGGAACAAGGAAGCCAGCATTGTAGTTCTATACATACTGAAAAAATCATACCGCCTCGTCTGTTTAGCATGAATACGGCTGATAGAAACAGAAAGACAAGCTATACCTTGAAAAATCAAGGACAACCGAGGCTTTAAGTAGTAGATTTGAAAGCCAGATCAGTATAACAGGTATGCTTATTTTTTGCGACAGAATACATGCCTATATTAATTTTCCTATCTCCAAAGTCCATTCGATACACACACTGACGTCAGCGTGTGAAAATTCCCCACGAAATTTCAAATCTTCAAATCTTACACTAGCCAGGCATGGGTGAAACATACAGTGCCTTGCGAATGTGTTTGGCCCCCTTGAACTTTTCAAACTTTTGCCACATTTTAGGCTTCAAACGTAAAGATATGAAACTGTAATTTTTTGTGAAGAATCAACAACAAGTGGGACACAATCATGAAGTGGAACGAAACGATATTTCAAACTTTTTTAACAAATGAAGAACTGAAAAATTGGGCGTGTAAAATTATTATTAAGTTAATACTTTGTAGCGCCACCTTTTGCTGCGATTACAGCTGTAAGTCGCTTGGGGTATGTCTCTATCAGTTTTGCACATCGAGAGACTGAAATTTTTGCCCATTCCTCCTTGCAAAACAGCTCGAGCTCAGTGAGGTTGAATGGAGAGCGTTTGTGAACAGCAGTTTTCAGTTCTTTCCACAGATTTTCGATTGGATTCAGGTCTGGACTTTGACTTGGCCATTCTAACACCTGGATATGTTTATTTGTGAACCATTCCATTTTAGATTTAGATTTATGTTTTGGATCATTGTCTTGTTGGAAGACAAATCTCCGTCTTCCAGAATAGTCCTGTATTTGGCTCCATCCATCTTCCCATCATTTTTAGCCATCTTCCCTGTCCCTGCTGAAGAGAAGCAGGCCCAAAACATGATGCTGCCACCACCATGTTTGACAGTGGGGATGGTGTGTTCCGGGTGATAAGCTGTGTTGCTTTTAGGACAAACATAACATTTTGCATTGTTGCCAAAAAGTTCCATTTTGGTTTCATCTGCCCAGAGCACCTTCTTCGAAATGTTTGGTGTCTCCCAGATGGCTTGTGGCAAACTTTAAACTACACTTTTTATGGATATCTTTCAGAAATGGCTTTCTTCTTTCCACTCTTCCATAAAGGCCAGATTTATGCAGTATACGACTGATTGTTGTCCTATGGACAAACTCGCCAACCTCAGCTGTAGATCTCTGCAGTTCATCCAGAGTGATCATGGGCCTCTGATCAGTCTTCTCCTTGTATGAGCTGAAAGTTTAGAGGGACGGCCGGGTCTTGGTAGATTTGCAGTGGTCTGATACTCCTTCCATTTCAATATTATCGCTTGCACAGTGCTCCTTGGGATGTTTAAACCTTGGGAAATCTTTCTGTATCCAAATCTGGCTTTAAACATCTCCACAACAGTATCTCGGACCTGCCTGGTGTGTTCCTTTTTCTTCATGATGCTCTCTGTGCTTTCAACGGACCTCTGTGACTATCACAGAGCAGGTGCATTTATAGAGACTTGATTACACACACGTGGATTCTATTTATGATCATTAGTCATTTAGGTCAACATTGGATCATTCAGAGATCCTCACTGAACTTCTGGAGAGAGTTTGCTGCACTGAAAGTAAAGGGGCTGAATGATTTTGCTCGCCCAATTTGTTAAAAAAGTTTGAAATATCCAATAAATTTAATTCCACTTCATGATTGTGTCCCACTTGTTGTTGCTTCTTCACAAAAAATGTGTTTTATATCTTTATGTTTGAAGCCTGAAATGTGACAAAAGGTTGAAATGTTCAAGGGGGCCAAATACTTTCGCAAGGCACTGTGTTTCACTGTTCTACAAATGTCTGGGAGAACCTACTAGCACCTCCAGATAGCTGTAGGGTGAAGTTTCCCTTTAATGAATTTACTTCCATTTACATGAGTTTCAATCAAAACCCATGTAAATTCTAAAAGTTTTGACCGGAGGTGTATTTGTAAGGAATAAGGCATTGGGGTTGTGGCATTTGGCCAATATACCATGGCTAAGAGCTGTTTTTAGGCACAACACATCTCCCGAGTGCCTGGACACAGCACTATAGCCTAGGTATATTGGCAAAATATCACAAACGCCATAGATCCATTATAGCTTCTGTAAACCAAGTTACCAATGCATTTCTAGCAATAACATGTGGTGTGATGTCATACCCATAGTATAGTGTCATATACCACATCTATCAGCTAATCAGGATTCAAACCACCCGGTTTTAAAATATTTAAATTTATACAGTTCCTTGCGAAATATTCGGCCCCCTTGAACATTTCGACCTTTTGCCACATTTCAGGCTTCGGTGTGTATATATATATAAATATCAGCCGCGGTCGGTGGATCTTAATTGGGGAGGACGGGCTTGTATTACGCTCGGGACCGGAGTGTGCAAATCGGGACCCAGTGTGCAAATCCAAAAACACTGTGTTTTTAGCGTTGCGCATCATTCCATTTACTCCGGTCCCGAGCGTAATACGAGCGAGTCTTCCCCAATTAAGATCCACCGACCGCGGCTGATATTTATAGATATATATATATACACCGATTAGCCATAACAATATGACCATCACAGCCTGTTGCATATAGGGCTGCTGTTTTGGCAGCAAAATGGGGACCTACACAATAATATGCAGGTGGGAATAGTGTTATGGCTGATGGTTGTATATATACAGTGTACAGTGTACAGAGAGTGGTTCCATTACTCACAGGGTTACTGTGTGATGGGATGCATGAAGAGAGACTAGGGGTAGACATGAAGCCAGGTAGAAGGCATTTACTCACAAGGATAATGGGTGAGGGGAGATGGATGAATTGAATGTGACCTGCTAGTTATTTCTCTAGGGGCTGAGTGTCCATATAGTAACATGCAGACAGGGATGCTCTGTGTCACACAGATTATGCGCCAAATGATTCTGTAAAAATAGTTTGACTTAGTATAATTACTGTTATCTAAATGTAGAAACGTTGAATTAGGTATTGTCATGTAACTTCGGAATTGGAGTGTTAAAGGGACACAAATTAGGACTTTGGTTTGACAGCCAGCTGTGTGTGTGCTTTTCTGACATTGGTGCGTGCTTGTGTATGTGTGCATGCTTGCGCATCCTACCCGAAGATGCGTGTTCTCTTGGGGAGAAGTGATTTCATTACAGCAGATCTGTGATCCTAAGCTAACTGCCACAGTAAATGGGTAGTCTGAGAAACTAATTGGCTGTTCCACTGCCTACACTATGCGCACGCACAAAAAGATCGCGTTTATAATTAGACTGCACGCTGGCCTCTACAGTTCAGTGAGCATAGTGTTTCAGAGGGAAAGAATGGATAGATGCTGTTCATCAAATATCAGAGAGCTTGTGCATAGTCTGCTGTGGTTCCACACACACACACACACACACACACACGCACGCACGCACGCACACACATGCACACACACAAATCAATATCACTCCCACATGCACAGTTGCACACACAACCGGATCCCTTCCACGGCAATTCTTTATACTTCGGAAATAGCCTGACACCACCTACCTTCCGCCAGCACAAACAATATTTTTATTGGTCTTCCTCCACATATTCCATATATATTTGTATCACGCTACCTCCACATATTCAACTTAGTGCTTTGCAAATATAAAAATTAAGACCCCTGACCAATTGTCATTTTACTGAATTACAAATGGTACATTGAATTTTTTTAAAAATTATTATTAAAATCCTAATTCAGTTATAGAATTAGGATTCAGTTAAAAAAGGATTCAGTTACAAAGTTACATTTTGTTATATAATTCAGTTACAAAATTACATTTTGTAATAGAAAATTAAGAAATGTGTTGCCTTCCTAGGCATCCAATTTGCATCACACCACCCATACACTGCCAAGAAATGGATGTAACTCAAAATTCAGCACTCAAACAAGGAGGCTTGTTAAAGAAGCCAGAGTCCAACAGTGACTTGGAAGGTGCTAGAGATTTCAGTAGTGGACTAATGATGCACCAGTCTGTCATATAAATAGCTCTATAGTACATTGTACTGGCATGTATAGAATGATGACATGAAATTATCAGAAAGCACATCTCAACGTTTTCTAGAAAGACTGGGAGTGGCCTGCTGTTAGGTGATACAGGTTTATTTGGTTAGAATAGACCAAAGTATTTTTACCTGTGGTGCAAACCTTATACTGCTCAAGACTATACCTACTTTAAAGTATGGTTGATGCTACGTCATAGTGCAAACCTTAAACTGCTAAAGACACACTGCACCTACGTTAAAGTATGGTTGATGCTACGTCACAGTGCAAACCTTATACTGCTCAAGACACACTGTACCTACGTTAAAGTATGGTTGATGCTACCTCATAGTGCAAATCTTAAACTGCTCAAGACACACTGCACCTATGTTAAAGTACAGTTGATGCCACGTCATAGTGCAAACCTTATACTGCTCAAGACGCACTGCACCTATGTAAAAGTACAGTTGATGCCACGTCATAGTGCAAACCTTATACTGCTCAAGACGCACTGTACCTACATTAAAGTATGGTTGATACTACGTCGTAGTGCAAACCTTATACTGCTCAAGACACACTATACCTATGTTAAAGTATGGTTGATGCTATGTCGTAGTGCAAATCTTATACTGCTCAAGACACTATACCTACGTTAAAGTATGGTTGATGCTATGTCGTAGTGCAAATCTTATACTGCTCAAGACACTGTACCTACGTTACAGTATGGTTGATGCCACGTAATAGTGCAAACCTTATACTGCTCAAGACCAGTAGCGGAGCCAGAGGGGTGTACGGGGGGGCACTAGACACCCTTGACATCTGATTGGCCACCCCGGGTGCCACCCCAAAAATTATATTTGCTACTGGCAGTTTGATGCTGATTGACATATAATTTTACCTCTTGTTTGAAAGAAGCATTTATTTTGCTGCGTTGCAGCGCACTATTCAAATCGAGGACAATGAATAGAGAATATCAACGTTTGTTGCCAGATACAGAAGAATAAGGAGAACATACAGCAGAAGAGAGAATATTTCCACAGCTCCAAAAGCTCTTCTCGCCATTGAAAAAATATATATATTTGAAGTATTAAGGTTTGCATTGGGTTTAGGTTTCCAGAATTTTTTTTAAGAATGTTGATTAGCTGTGTAAGTTAATGTTAGAAATTTGACTACATTAACAGACAAACTATGACTAACTAATCAAATAAGACAAGAGATTGGTTCCCAATTTAGCCTAACATTGTGTTTACATCTGTGTTAGTAGCTAATACACGTATATATACTGTATAAAGTGCCATGTCGTAAGTTACAGTATACGATTGTTTAGCTATGTGGGTTACTAGGTTACAGTTGTCAGTAAGTTAACATTTAGCTAGAAATTTGAAATCTATTAACTGATTTGATTTTTGTACTTGAACTCAAAACGAACAATAGTTATAGTCATGAAACGAGTTAGTGGTTGGCTGTGTAGCCATCTAACATCATACAGTACATGTGGAAATGGCTACTACTGTGTTGAATAGTGAACTAATTAGTCATCTAAACCTCTCCTCTGGTTATTTTGAGGAGAGAAAAGTTGTGCAGTAAGTGTGCTGCAGCTGCCCTCTCAAAACATTGAGCCATTACTTGTACTAGCCTTGAATAGATGCTGGAAAATTGTGATTTGTTCACGTCTTATTTTTGCATAGGGTCAATTAAGCATGAACAGAAAGGGAGAGATATTGGAGTGAGGTGCAAACAGATCCCAGCCTTTGCATCACCACTGGACCCCAGAGCAGCTCCTTAAATGAGGGTAGTCAGAGTCAGTGTGGTCAAACTTCACAAGGACCCAGTCTACCACCACCAGGTCAGAGCATTTAACAGGCACTCAGTCACATAGAGCTGTATCCACAGCAGCAGAGAACTCCAGAGACTTATGGATGTAAGGTGGGCATGCAGACACATGGCATGCCGTAATCTGAGGGACAGGCTTCCAGCAGTTCTGCAGGGCATCAACATGGATGCGTTTGTGAAAGTTTTGACAGTTCTCACCAGAACCACAGGATTTTGCTATTTAAAATCTACCAAGGAAAATTTGTGAGTTAGGCAGTCCCTCTGGTCATGATTCATACCTCTCTGTAATAGCTAGTACACTGATATTGTAAAATGATAAATCATAATACATTATACCTGCACTGTGTACAAAATAGTACACTGACATTGTCAAATAATAAGTCATAATACTAAATACCTGCACTGTGTACAAACTAGTACACTGACATTGTCAAATAAGTCATAATACTAAATACATGCACTGTATACAAACTAGTACACTGACATTGTCAAAGAATAAGTCATAATACTAAATACCTGCACTGTATACAAACTAGTACACTGACATTGTCAAATAATAAGTCATAATACTAAATACCTGCACTGTGTACAAACTAGTACACTGACATTGTCAAATTATAAGTCATAATACTAAATACCTGCACTGTGTAAAAACTAGTACACTGACATTGTCAAATTATAAGTCATAATATTAATACCTGCACTGTGTACAAACTAGTACACTGACATTGTCAAAGTATAAGTCATAATTCTAAATACCTGCACTGTGTACAAACTAGTACACTGACATTGTCAAATTATAAGTCATAATACTAAATACCTGCACTGTGTACAAACTAGTACACAGACATTGTAAAATTATAAATCATAATACATAATACCTGCACTGTTTACTAGCTAGTACAATTACATTTTAAAATTATAACTCCAAAAGGTTTCTTAACACACATAATTTAATTTGGTCTTGTTTAGGCCAAATTCAAAACTTGTCTTTGCTATTAGTTAACATAATATATATGAACATAAATATAACACTGTAAATTTGTAATGATGTTGAGCACCAATATGATTTATAGTTTTCAAGTCCATTTCTACTTGATACCTGTCATGTCAAATTGCAGTGTTTTTTGTATTAGGACCAGAAGTCTTCACAAGGATAGTAGTACTTGACAAAATGCCCATATTAGAACATTTTGATGGTCCACATGTGTACAGTCAATTTCTAAATTTAGGGGTTATGCCAAGGCCAAGGTTACAATTAAGTTCATGGTTACATTTTAGGGTATTTTCACATTCAGGCATTAATGTTTAGGTTTAGTGTTAAGTTTAGATAGTAGTGGAAGGTTAAATGTAGGCAATTGCGTGCGTGCGTGCGTGCAAAACTGAGCTGCAGCTCCGAGGTGGAGACACTGACTATTGTTTGTACCTATATGGCAGGTTAGGTATACATACTAACTTTCTGGCATGGTCTATGGATCCCCCCCGCCTTGGACACTTCTTGGCCACCCCATTTATAAAACTCTAGTTCCGCCACTGCTCAAGACAAACTGTACCTACGTTAAAGTATGGTTGATGCTACGTCTTGTGTAAATCTTATACTGCTCAAGACACACTTTACCTAGGTTAAAGTATGGTTGATGCTATGTTGTAGGGCAAATCTTATACTGCTCAAGACACTATACCTACATTAAAGTATGGTTGATGCTATGTCGTAGTGCAAATGTTATACTGCTCAAGACACTGTAACTAAGTTACAGTATGGTTGATGCTACGTCATAGTGCAGACCTTATACTGCTCAAGACACACTGTACCTACGTTAAAGTATGGTTGATGCTACGTCATATTGTGGGGATGCTTCTCATGAGCAGGTAATGGGTAGAATGAACGGATGGAGAAAATACAGGTTCATATTGCAAGAGAAACTGCTTGGGAGGTAAATTCCCCTTTCAGGAGGACCATGAACCTAGGCACAAGGCTCTATTGTGGCTCAAGAAGAAACATGTAAATGTCCTATAGTGGCCCAGTCAAATGCCGGATCTCAATTCCATTGAAAAGTGTGTCCCATAAGCATGATTTAACTCATGTGAACAACTTGGAGAAAATCAAAAGACAAATTATTTAGCACTGTAATTGCCGCAAAACATGGTTCTACCAAATGTTTGAGTCTATATATTTAGTTACTGCTCAGTGTCACAAGCTGATTTTGCTTTATGGACAACATGCTGTTTGTGTCCTCAAGGTTATGAGCATCTCAACCTTCTTAGTGTCTGAATCCTATCTGAATGTAAATAGGATTTGTAGATTTAGATAAAGCATTTTTTAGCTTTATGGGAAGATGGGTTGTCCTTTACCTGGATACAGCATCTCCTCTGCAGCTCCATTAATGAGGAAGCCAGGAGCCAACTGTCAGACAAAACAATAGCTGAAGATGCTGTCCTCTCCTCAGTATTTTTCCTCCTCTGCATCATTTGACAGGTGAGGACAAGATGGTGGAGGTTCCTTATCATTACACTGGAGGAGCAAGGGGTACAAGTCAAATGGGAATGCATTACTGTGAACAATTTGATCCCTATGTGCTCATCTTCTTGCCTGATTATATAATAAACTGAGAATAAATGAGAACAATTGTATATCCATTGAATATAACTAATGCCAAATTTATTAGCATTTATGCATATAATCTCAGTTTAAAATTATACAAATTAACACAGTAAACAGTGCAGTTTGATGTTGATTCCAAGTTTTTAAAAGTACATTTTTTTACTGAAGGGTTTGGCACAAACAGAGCACAAACAGATTGGGGACCAGGCTATAAGGCACTTTCCAGAAATCAGATTACTCACACAGCAGGTCCTGACACCTGGAGGGAAATCAAATCAAAGTATATTTGTGGTTTATTGGTTTATTTAATGGCACAGATAGCGGAATACTCAACCTGCCAGCTGCAATGAGGCAGTAGAATATTCTGCACACAAATGATCAAATGTTTAAAAAAAGACATAATAATAAACATGACTAAGGAATGTCAAAATGACAAGTATTTGTATGCGCACTAGTAATAAGAATGTGTTATGTTGAGAAGGTCAATCAGACAACATAGCTAAAAAACCTAAAGATGAGTCATGCCAATGATTTATCTCACATTTGTTTGTCATTTGCACATTTACAAGGGTGTCTCAGGTGGGTCACAGTGAGAGTGCCCTCTTCTGCAGTGATTCAGACAGAATCTTATGAATCGGGTTCATGTGGCATAGTTTGCTAAATCACTGCCTTGCAGGACAAGCTACGGCATGATAGCCAGTGATCCAAGCCTAAATATGGCTTCTCCGACTTAACCCCAGTAGGAGGCAGTGCAAATTGGCATGCCACTGCCAGGGATTTCAGATAAATACTGGTAAATTGGATTATCTCTCCAGCGAATCCTCGTGTGCAGATCAGGTGCCTGTAAATTCAATCGCAGAAGTATAGTTGGTGAGTGTAATCATCCCACACATGAGTTGACTAAATTGGCCGGCTCGTCAACATGTGGTTGGATGAAACGTGAGCGCCCCTCACCATCCCACATCTGTGGAACGAGTTGCGGAGCTACCAACAAGGCAGGTGTCAGGGAATTGGACAAGACCAAGGGGAGGAATATGGGGAAAATATAAAAAAACGTAATCTTTTGAATAATGTTATGTTGGAGACATGATGCAGTTTGATTGATTGATCCCAACTTCCCCTAGGTTCACAGATGAGTCAAACACTACACCGCGTTCCAAATTATTATGCAAATGATATTTTACACTGATTTTCCTAAATAGTTGTTGCAAATGACAGTCAGTATAATTTAAGTCAACAACCATTAGTTGAATTTAATTTAAAAAACCACCCAATGAAAACAATAACTCAATAACCTGTTCCAAATTATTATGCACAACAGAGTTTGAAAACATTTTATAGGTTGTAAAGAACTGAAAATGGTCATTTTTTTATTTGCCGCATTAGGAGGTCATATTTACTGAAATCAAAAGCTATTTCAATCAAACACATCTTAACAGGGTAAGTTACATGTCAACATAGGACCCCTTCTTTGATATCTCCTTCAAAACTTTTACATCCATTGAACTTGTGAGTTTATGGAGAGTTTCTGCTTGAATTTCTTTGCAGGATGTCAGAATAGCCTCCCAGAGCTGCTGTTTTGATGTGAACTGCCTACCACCCTCAGATCTTTTGCTTGAGGATGCTACAAAGGTTCTCAGTAGGGTTAAGGTCAGGGGAGGATGGGGGCCACACCATGATTTTTTTCTCCTTTTATGCCCATAGCAGCCAATGACGCAGAGGTATACTTTGCAGCATTAGATGGTGCATTGTCATGCATGAAGATAATTTTGCTAAGGAAGGCACGGTACTTCTTTTTGTCCCTTGGAAGAAAGTGGTCAGTTAGAAATTCTATATACTTTGCCGAGGTCATTTTCACACCTTCAAAGACCCTAAAGGGGCCTACCAGCACTCTCCCCATGACTCCAGCTCAAAACATGACTGCCACCTCCTTGCTGATGTCGCAGCCTTATTGGGACATGGTGGCCATCCACCAACAACCCACTACTCCATCCATCTGGACCATCCAGGGATGCACGGTACTCATCAGTGAACAAGACTGTTTGAAAATTAGTCTTCATATATTTCTGGGCCAACTGCAACTGTTTCTGCTTGTGAGCATTTGATAGGGGGTGGCTGAATAGTAGGTTTATACACAACTGCAAGCCTCTGGAAGATCCTACACCTTGAGGTTTGTGGGACTCCAGAGGCACCAGCAGTTTCAAATACCTGTTTGCTACTTTGTAATGGCATTTTAGCAGCTGCTCTCTTAATCTGATGAATTTGTCTGGCTGTAACCTTCCTCATTATGCCTTTATCTGTACAAAGTGGACTGTGCTCTGAATCAGCCACAAATCTCTTCATAGTACAATGATCACGCTTAGGTTTTTCTGAAATATCTAATATTTTCATACCTTGTCCAAGGCATTGCACTACACTGTAAAAAACACCATATCTACTCAATAAAATTAAGGCAAAAGATTACAAGCAATTTTATTAATTAAATATTAATTAATTATTTAAATTAACCATTGTAGGTAAATAACAAACTTAAGTTACATTTAATTAATTAAATTGCTTGTAATCTGTTGCCTTAATTTTATTGAGTAGATGTAGGCCTTATTTTTTACAGTGTATTTGACGCTTTTCTGCAGCAGAGATTTTTTTTTCCCCCATAATGTGGTTTTCCTTTAATTGGGCTCACCTGGAAAACTATTTATCACAGGTGTCTGAGATTGATTTCAGTGATCCAAAGACCCTGGAGACACAATACCATCCATCAGTTTGATTGAAAAACAAAATATTTAATTTTTATGGCACTTAATTCCAAGTTGCATAATAATTTGGAATGCGGTGTAGGATTGCAGATTGGGCATCTGAAATTCAGTCAAGTAAATATAGTTGGTGAGCGTAATCATCCCATGCATGAGCTGACTAAAGGCTTCCATTGTTTGATGAACCATGGGAGTGCCCCTCACTACCCTGCATCTGTCCAAGGAGTTGCGGAGCTGCAGACAAGTCTGAGTTAAGAGGAATTGAAAAAGGCCAATTGGGAGGGGCAAAAAAATAAACACTAGGATGCAGATAATACAAAAGTTTATAGAAAATAATGTTTGAGCACAAAAATTGTAGTGATCCCACAAGCACACATACAGTTATTAAAAAATAAATACAAAGTATATGTGTTGACATATTGGTTATAAAGCAAGAAAAACAGGCATTACATTGTTATATCTTGCCGTTAAGATCATCTTACAGCAAGCCCTATGAATGGTTGACCAATCATGAATAGTCATTAGATGACCTCACTTATAGTGGGATGTCTAGATGGCAATGTGGTTTCATCACTTTGTTTTTGTCAGCTTGTCCTTGGTAGGCCCACATGAACAGCAGTCCATTCATTGATCATTTCCATTGGATTACAGAACCTTCTATCTGTCCAAAGCTGTAAGGAGGATTAAAATGATCCCGGCACCTGCAAGCTGATCTATTATAGTGTCAGTAATTGAGACAATGAATGTTGAAGGAGATACATGTATCCTCCTTATGCTATTTTCTGGCCTTCACATACCTCAGTAATTGAATACTTATAAGAAATAACAACATACTGATGGAGAATTAATTGGTTCATCAATATTACAGTAATAATCAATAGTACCATGTAGATTCTACTCCTACAGTCAGGTGTGGTTAACAGCTAGGTCCACAAGCTGCTGCCATTGGTGATGGACAGTTCTCCTGTTAGTACATCGATGGTTTCATTGGCTTTTCATGTCTATCCACAGTCGAGCAGTGCTTCAGGAGATCCTGGACACTGACCTCAGTAATGAAGCCTTCCCCTTCTCCACACACAAAGTCTGTAGAGCTGCCGGACACGAGGTAACAGGATATTCTGTCTGTATTCTTACCTACCTGTGAGTGCCTGCCTGTTTTTCTTTTTGCCTGCACTGTAAAATCTGACAGGGTTACTTTACTTAAAATATTTATGCAAACTCATTAGCTTAAAAAAATAAGTTAACAGAACTTATGTAATTTAATGTAACTTAACAGTCAGTTTGTTTACCATTACTAATTTTCGATAACTTAATTTTTTTAAGTTTGCATAAAAATTTTAAGGAAAGTAACCCTGTCATATTTTACAGTGTGTCTGTATTTCTGACTGTTTAGGTAGTTGGGTTTGTCTGTGTGAGTCTCTCATTCCTAATTAATGATTAATTGTGGGGGGGTATTCAAATGAAGGGTGAAATCGAGAGCAAAGAAACTATTTCACACTTTGCTGCTTGATGTTTGGAGGATTATGACACGTGACCATTACTATCATTCGGATTATGTAGTACGCTGACAACAGGGACCATGTTGTTCTCTAATGAGCGCCACTTTGTGAACTACTGGCGGAAATGAGTGCATCTTTAACACAAAGCCACACAAACAAACAAACCTCTCTGCCCTATCAGTGTAGAATTCAATATGGTACAAAATACCTTGCTTCATTCAGTGTTGTCAATTACAATGGAATTAAAAGGAGGACATTTCAATACATGTCATGGTGCTTCTTGAAAAATGTTGATTTCACTCTAGTGTGTGTGTGCGTGAGAGTACGGGAAAGATCAAGGAGAGCAGAAGAGCGCGCATATCATAGCGTGTGTATGTGTACTGAGTTTCTTGATCCAGTCGTGTAGTGTGTGTATACCAGCCACTAGGCCATATTAGGGTCTATGAAGGGGGTGGAAATGTATGTAATTATGATATATATATATATTTTTTAATATTTATAATTTAATTTTTTAATAATCCCAGTGGTTTTGAGGATGTCTGGAGAAAAAATGGGAAAATGTAACCATTTAAGATGCATGAAACATTTATATGTCAAGATGTTCAATGTAGAATAGACGTTTTATAGGCACTATAAAACATTTTATAGGCACTTTTTATAGACACTGTGGTGTTGAAGTTTAGACCATGGTCGGTGTTATTATATGTGAGCTCTAGGGCAGTTGTCTAGTTACAATTTGTGTTTGTAGTTTTGTCAGATGGATTTTTTTTTTTTTGGTGGAAAATTTGATTTCTTTTTTTTCCTTGTCAGGTGTGACAGAATCTATGCAGAAAATTTAGATCAGCTTTTCTCGAGATGTACTTCCTGGTAGGTCTTCTCTTCAGCTCTAATACAGCTGTGCTGTCCCAACAATATGTGCTGTACGTAACTTGACAGTTAAACGCCTTCCGTTCATGAAGACTTTGAAGACCGTGTTCTCTCAGTCCACAGGTTTATTGAGTAGGAATGAGTGAAACTGTGAGAATACAAAGAATATATGTATACACCAATCAGCCATAAAACTATGACCTAATATTTTGTAGTTCCCCTTTTTGTCACAAAAAAGCAGTCCCATATGCAACTAACTGAGATGCACTGTGTTCTGACTCCTCTCTATCAGAACCAGCATTAACTTTATGTTGGATCGGACCACACGGGCAAGCCTTCGCTCCTCAAGTAGATCAATGAGCCTTGGTCGCCCATGACCCTGTCGCAGGATCACCGCTTTTCCTTCCTTGGACCCCTTTTGATAGGTAGTGACCACTGCAGACCAGGAACACCCGACAAGAGCTGTGTCTAGCCATCACAATTTGGCCCTCGTCAAAGTCGCTCAAATTCTTACGCTTGCCAATTGCTGAAAATGTTAATGATGGTTCTAACAGAAAGGTGTCATAACACAGTGCATCGCAGTTTGTTGTGTATGGGGCTGCTGTTTTGGTGGTGATCTACACAATATTAGGCAGGTAGTCATAATGTTACAAGCATTTTTATTTAATACTATGGGTAAGTGTCTCTAGACACTATGAAGGTGTTCTTCTGCTAAATTTAGCTAACTTAGTGATTAGGATAGAGTAACATAGACAATCAATAGTTCTAGGTAAACACCCACCAGGAACCCCAAAAACTTCAGCAAGCTTTCGCTATGACTGGTTTTACATGTGATATTGTTACTAATTTAAAGTATCATTGTACAATACAAAAACTCCTGTCTTACAAATCTTGTTACATTGGCAAACATTATATTTATCTTGTATTCAGGTAAAAAAATCTAACCATCCTTAAAATTAGACATATTTACTTAACAAGCTATATTTGTATTAGATAATCACTTTTAGTTTTAAGTAAATATGCCCTGAAAATCTGTGTAATTGTTCTTGTTCCATTGCAAGATTATTTACTTATTACAAGTAAGAAACTTATTTATCGTTTTGTTGTTTTACATATTTTGTAGAGTAATTTTTTTATTTTGGAGGTGTTATTATTTATATATTTTTCTGTCGACATATTGTCCTGCTGCAAGTTGTTTGCTAATTCTGTTGCTCCATTGTTACAGGTTTGAAGTCTTCTGTGTGATGTTGTTGCTTATGTATTTATTGACCATTTTTTTCTGTGGATGTGTAAAAAACTTATTAAGTTTTTTGTTTTTCTTTGAATCCTTTCTCTGTCTGTTCTGTACGTTTTGCCTTAGCATTTTTTGCCTATATTCATCATACAGTTGTAATCAAAATTATTCAACCGCCATTGCAAATCAGCTTTGTTGTCAAAATGTACAGACTGTCAGCTGTTTGCAATGAACAAATCAAACAAAAGCAATTGAAATAGATCAACAAAAATGATGCTTCCAGTGGTTTCTCAAATGCAACTGATAATGACTTATACAATTACTAATCTCCTTCATGGCAAGCATCTTTAGTAATTAGAAGAGCACCCTTTTGCTGTTATGACCTGTTGCAAATGACAAACATAGCCAGACACCAGCCTCTGGCGGCGTTCCTCTGGCCGTGGACTCCAGTTCAGTACTTTTCTTTAGTTTGCGTGTTCAATCCACCTTCTTCAAATCCTACCAGAGATTTTTTATGGGGTTTAGTCAGGTGACTGTGATGGCCACTGTAGCATCTTCCAGGACTTCTTCTGCAACCAAGACTTGGTGGACTGAGGTATGCTTGGGATCATTGGCCTGTTGGAAGGTCCAACGATGCCCTAGCTTCAGCTTCCAAAGATTCTGCCTAAAATGTCCATTGTTTCATCACTCAAAATGGAACATCCGCTTCAGTTGAATGGGAATTTTAACTGATTAACTCTATATCCCTCATCACCAAATCTGGACCTCGAAGCCAGTTCCACCCCATTTTCTCATTGCAACACTTTAACCGGTGATTTATTTAGACATGGAACACCAGGTGAATGCAATGAATGATATTGTAGAATAGAAAACCAGCTGGCTTCAGACCTCATAGGGTATGATTTGAATACCCCTGCTCAATATGGACACCAGAAAAATCCCAATTTACTGTAACAACAATGAAAATAATGTTATTTGTTTGAGTACATTTTGGATTAAAGTTTACAGCTTTCAAACTCAGTAAAGACCACCAGACTCTTAAGTAAGATTACCTCAATTGAAAAGTACAGGCCACCGGAATCAATTAAGTGAGTATGTAGGCCTTATTCTGTTCAATATGTTTTTACAGTGGTTGCTGTGTACACCTGAAGCGTAGTCTGTGTTGATTTTTTAGAGCATAAACTGTTTGTTATCCGGAGTACACATGCTCTTTTGTTGTTTCAATCAAATTTTTAGTTTCTGCCTGAAACTGCCTGATTAATTGTGTGCAGCCTACATTATTGTTTACTTACACTTAAACTTTTTATTTTTTTGTCTGTCCTCAGTGTTCAATTCAGTTTAAACCTTAATAAAGAAAATAGATGTGTATATAGAGGTCCTTCTCAAGAAATTAGCATATTGTGATAAAGTTCATTATTTTCCGTAATGTAATGATAAAAATTTAACTTTCATATATTTTAGATTCATTGCACACCAACTGAAATATTTCAGGTCATTTATTGTTTTAATACTGATGATTTTGGCATACAGCTCATGAAAACCCAAAATTCCTAGCTTCAATGCGGCGTGGCATAGAGGCAATCAGCCTGTGGCACTGCTGAGGTGTGATGGAGGCCCAGGATGCTTTGATAGCGGCCTTAAGCTCATCCAGAGTGTTGGGTCTTGCGTCTCTCAACTTCCTCTTCACCATATCCCACAGATTCTCTATGGGGTTCATGTCAGGAGAGTTGGCAGACCAATTGAGCACAGTAATACCATGGTCAGTAAACCATTTACCAGTGGTTTTGGCACTGTGAGCAGGTGCCAGGTCGTACTGAAAAATGAAATCTTCATCTCCATGAAGCTTTTCAGCAGATGGAAGCATGAAATGCTCCAAAATCTCCTGATAGCTAGCTGCATTGACCCTGCCCTTGATAAAACACAGTGGACCAACACCAGCAGCTGACATGGCACACCAGACCATCACTGACTGTGGGTACTTGACACTGGACTTCAGGCATTTTGGCATTTCC
>JACXGM010003366.1:0-42145 GCA_016801145.1 Umbra pygmaea
ATGTTTACAGTTAGTAGCTCCAGGTCCGGTGAGCAGTGTGTTGAAATAACTGCGGCATCCGAACCCCAACGAGAGTTAATCATAATGCAAACCCCTCCGCCTCTTTGTTTACCTGATTCCGAGGTTCTGTCCTGCCGGAAGATGGAGAAACCAGCTGGCGTAATAGCCGTGTCCGGGATGGTGGAATCCAGCCACGTCTTTTTAAATGCTAGCACGCAGCAGTTGGCAATGTCCCGCTGGAAGATAATCTGAGCATGAAGTTCGTCCATTTCATTGTCAAGTGATTGAACATTTGCAAGTAAAATGCTCGGTAACGGTGGATTGCAGTATCTCGTCCGTGATCTGCATAGAATACCCGCTCGTTTTCCTCTCTTCTTTCTCCTTTGTCGCCTGCGTATGAGTAAACAAGTCGACGGCGGGATATTGAAGTTGTAGCAATCGCTCCGGTAAGTGGAAAAACAGTCTGTATCCAGTGAATTACGTATATACAAAAGTGCTAGTCGATCATACTGTATGAGCGACAGTGTAGAACGTGCAGAAATTAGAACTAAAAAAACAGTAATAAGCCAAAACCTGCATAGAGTGAGCAGAGGATTGTCCATGCGACCATCCTCTACGGCGCACAGCACATCTTTTTTAGTTGCATCAGGTGTCCTTGAGACAACACCTGTTTTGCATGTTTGTGCTGTTGTGAGGGATTCTGTTCAGAGGGTTGAATAATTGTGAGAATGGAGAAGTCATTATGAGTGGCATGTTCAGTTGGATTTGGGGAGACCACTTGAAGCATTCATTGTGTTGAGCTATTTTAATAGCTTTTGTTTGATTTGTTCATTGCAAACAGCTGACAGTCTGTACATTTTGATAATAAACCTGATTTGCAATGGAGGTTGATAATTTTGATTGCAACTGTAGACTCGTGACATTATTACATAGTATTGATTAAAGTCATATAGAATTGCTAGACCTGCAGTACTGAAATGTTCTCCTAACTAACCCACTTAAATGTATCGCGATGCAAATGAAATGCTGCTGAAGTGCAGCAGTTAAGTGCATTTTTTGCTTTCATACATTTTCAACAGAGAATGGCAAGCTTTTCATGTTTGGCAGTAATAACTGGGGTCAGCTGGGCTTGGGATCAAAGACCATGGTGAACAAGCCCACTTGTGTAAAAGGTTGGTTAAAAAACATATCTACTTACTATGGTTTAAAAACCAGAATCATTTTGTGGGCATACACAGCTACCGGTAGAAATCTCTCCTGGAATGTGGAATATTGCAAGAAAATGTCAATTTATTGTTTTTTCAGCTAATTAAAATTTGGTGTTGATATATATTGTAAATAGTTAAAAGAAGCAGTGGCTCGTAGCAATCTAAAAAATACAATGTTTTCCAAATTTTTGTCATCCTTAAAGCTTTGAAGTCTGAGAAGGTTTTGATTGCAGCCTGCGGCAGGAATCATACATTAGTTTACACATGTAAGTTAAGCTGCTTTTATGATTTAAAAGTTGACTACAGCGATGATTAGCCTTCTGAATAGAACATTTGCTAGTAAACTTAAGACTACAACAAAGTCCTTGATGTTGACGGGAGACTGGGTAAGGTTAGACTTATGTGTGGGTCCGCAGCTCAAGGCAGTGTGTACTCTGCTGGTGGCAACAGTGAAGGTCAGCTAGGTCTGGGAGACTGTGAGGAGAGGACCACCTTCCAATTGGTTGATTTCTTTAGCTCACATGGACCAATCAAAATGCTTGCTGCCGGTTCCAACACCTCTGCCGCCCTAACAGGTAAGACATTATATTATCACAATGAGAATGTTGTGGGTCATATCAATGACAGACTTGAGTGTTTTTCTATTAATGTTGATTTGTTTTGCACCTCATGGCTCACCTGTTTATATATCTGTTGCTCCTCCTCACCCCGGTTTTGTCTAATAACTGAATTACTTGTCCCAGCGAGCGGTAGGTTGTTCATGTGGGGCGACAATACAGAGGGTCAGATCGGCCAGGGAAAGGAAATGAATGCCCTGACCCCGCAAGAGGTGTCTGTGGGTCGACCTGTGGCCTGGGTGTCCTGTGGATATTACCACTCTGCCTTCGTCACTGGTGAGAGTATCAATACATTGCCTGTCCTTTAGCCCTGGCAACAGGGAATACATTGGTCGCAATATGCCTGTCGCAATATGCAATAAATCAATTAATCGCATGATAAATGAAAATGAGCTCAATAACTTTTACGGCCGCATTAATTTTAATTTCCATGCTTGTTTGTTTTCCTCGTCTCTCTCTCTCTACCAAAGATACTTTGTTTTGGTTGTCTGTGGTTTTTAATTTCCATTTTATTAATTGTTTTTGGTTGTTTTGTTCATTTATTGTGGATGTTTAAAATGTTTTCCAGTTCCAGTGTTAAATATTCTATAGAAATAAGTTTATTGATATTTGAAAAGGTGTACCTACTACCTGCATTATTATGCCATTATCATTATGGTATATTAGGTGAAAATGGTCTCAGAATGACAATATTATCGGTAATTGCAATACTTTTGTGGACAATTTATTGTCCAGGAAAATTTGATATTGTGACATTCACCACTTTGTAGGGAGTCTGTAGATTAGTTGTCTGACTGTTGTCTAGGGTTAGATATGAGAACATTATAACTTTATTATTAAACTAAATCAACCAGGGGAAATTCTATATGCTGTTTTGTTACAGTTGATGGGGGCCTGTACACATTTGGGGAGCGCGACAGTGGAAAGCTGGGACTGGCCACTGGTCAGTTGACTGGGCATCGCCTGCCCCAGCTGGTGAAGGGCATTCCAGACCGGGTGACCCAGGTGTCATGTGGAGGTGGACACACGGTGGCTGTGACAGGTAGGCATCCTAGCTCAGACACCTGTTTTTTAATCTCCTTGCTATAAGTGTAGTTACACATGAACGTTTTACATGTAAATCTGATTTCAACACAAACTCTGCCTCAGGGTTGTAAACACATCACGTTTATTTAAATCACTTATAAAATAAGTTTGTCGCTTGTGTATGATTTGAATCCAGAGGATGAACTGTACACATTTGGCCTGGGTCAGTTTGGTCAGCTGGGCCACGGAACATTCCTGTTTGAGGTGCGGCTGCCCAGATCAGTAGACCATTTCAGGAAGGGCCGTGTACAACAGGTGATGTGTGGCGAGAACCACACGGCCGTTATTACAGGTACACAGGCTCAGCGGGACACTTGCTTTTTTTGCGTCTGTTAAGTTGATTGGCAGGTGACCTGTGGTTGTTATGGTTTCAGACAGTGGTCTTCTGTACACCTTCGGGGACGGTAGACATGGGAAACTTGGTCTGGGAGAGGAGAATTTCACTAACCAGTTTAAGCCTACTTTGTGTCCGCGCTTCCTCAAATATAACGTCCAAGCGGTACGTACCTCTTGGTGGAGTTCTACTGAATTGGGGATTTCACTGTGACCTTGCATGTACATTTTTTTTCACATTTATTTCAAATGTACTGTAACCCTGAAAGCATAACGCATCGATTAGTGAATTTTGTGAATGGTGTGTGTGGAATGCAGGTAATTTTCACCTTGTGTGTTCCTCAGGTGGCATGCGGGGGATGTCACATGCTGGTGCTGGCGAAACCCAGAGACAAGACCTGTGAGGTGACACTGGAGGAAGATGATGTTACAGAGGACTACCTGGAGAAGTCTTACACAGAGCTGCTAGGGGACACCCTGACCTCTGCTACCCTGAAACGGAGCCTCACTGCCCGGGTCAGGAGGAGAGAGAGGGTGGGTTCTGGCAATGGGTGGAGTTTAAGGAGTCAGAGCTCCTGTTTGATTTAATGTTAGCAACCCGGTTCCCTGGGGAAAACCTTACGTTGGCTAGCTAAGCAGAAGCAGCATGCTAACCCTATTCTGTGTTCTAGGAGCGGTCCCCGGAGCAGTTTGGCCTCATGTTCCGTACTCTGCCCCCTCTGACATCCAGCTACCTCAACGCCTCGCTGCCTGTATCCAGCCAGACCGTCCCTTCCAGACTGAGCCCCAAGGAGCTGAGCCTGCAGAATGGCATTCACCAACACAGGAGACCTAGGTCTACCAACACGGGTATATACTCAACCACATTACATTACAGGCCTGTCAGTTTTAAATGTGAAACAAATTAGAAAACAAAGTTATTGGTCATTTCGAAACACCGAATTTGCCTCGGCTAGGAGAGCCTTTTTCACACAGTTCTGACTTGGTTTGTGTCATTTTATTCATGTCAGAAAGCAGGGCAGATGAGAGAGAGGGCAATGCAGTGGAGAGCATGACGCACAGCCAGAGCGTTCAGGATCTGGGAGACACCACAGACTTCCTCAACATGGTGAGTAAGCAACAAAGGCAGAGGATCTTGTGGGCAGATGAATGCTGTCTACCCCAGCCTGGTTGACCCATACTCAAGTACATTCTGTATAATGTTAACATTGGTGCGTTTTTTATTATTATTATTAGGGATGTCAGATTATTGTCAATTCAATTCCCAAGTAGGCAAACTATTTTGTCTTTGAGCAAGGCACTTCACCCTAAGATTCTCCAGATGTCCCTGTATTTACTTTGTGTCGCTCTGGATAAAAGCATCTGCCAAATGATTGAAGTATTCAAAAAATATTTGTATTAAAAGAAGAAAAACAAATTCTTCTTGACAGACTCATGTGATAAAAATGGACCCGAGTGAAAAGACACTGACGCTGTCTCCGGTCCAGAAGGTAAGCCACATACCCAGCATACGGGTCAGCTTCTGGTCACTGGCCGCCAGGCTCCGGGTGGATCTACAGTATCAACACTCCTGACCTAGAGCAGATTCAACTGGGTCTCAGGGCTGGCATGCACTTTCATTTGTGTCACTTTATCCATTTTGCTTCAATATATCATTTACTTTCACTCTAGATCACTGGTGTCAAACCGGTTCCATGGAATGTATGTAGGTTTTTGCTCTTACGTTGCACCAGACCGATTTGATTATGACAGTAATTGGTTAGGATCTCTCCTTACCTGGCAGTCTAGGTCTTAATTGGGCACTAATTCAATGGAAAGACCAATATCCTGCATACATTAGGCCTTCCATTGAAACAGTTTCCCACCTGTGCTCTAGATAATTTACCTTCACCCTACATCATTTATTTTTGCCCTATATCATTTACATTCACCCTAGATTAATTACATTCACCCTAGATCATTTACATTCACCCTACATGATTATATTTGCCCTATATAATTTACATTCACCCTAGAACCTTTACATTCACCTTAGAACCTTTACATTCACCCTAGATCCATGAACATTGATCCTAGGTCATGTGCATTGACCCTAGATCATTTACAATAATCCTATATAAATTACTTACATTCACTCTATCATTTATATTCACCCTAGATCATTTCTGTTCACCTTATTTATATTCACCTATATCATTTACTCTTAATGGTTTACATTGTCTCTTTTTTGTTGCGCTGCATTCTACATGCCGGTTCACTTTCTAATGCTTGTATCTTTGTTTTGTTTTTCATTCTTTGCTGTCTGCCGCTGGTAATAGAGGATTGGTAAGCATGTGAAAGTGCGCGGCAAGGAAATGTCTTCCAGTAGGAGGGGGGACGTCACGGCGCGGCGTGCACTACCCACTGAGCTGTTAAGAAGCCCTAGTGACAGGTCTCTAGTGGCAGAGCAGACCCAGCGCCACAGGGCTGCCAGGGGCAAAGGTAAAGGGGGCAGTGGCAAGGAGAACCTCATTGTGGCCATGGGGGAGATTAAGGCTGCTGAGCTGAAGACGGGCACTGCCTTGGCCAAGCCCCCCGGCGTAGGCCCCATTAACACAGCCAAGGCTCAACCCCGCCTGGCTGTACAGAGAAGTCAGCTCTTAGCAGTGGAGAGAAAAGGCACGGAAGTGGGGGAGAAATGTGTAGCAGGTTCTAAGACATTGCAAATGAAGACTGCAGCCAAAGGTCAAAGTGCAGATAAGGCAAAAAGTCAACCTATAGTGGTGCAAAGTCATCTTGCCCTTAAAAGCACAACAGAAAGCAAGAGTTGCACAAATTCCCAAGACCTTAAGCTGAATGATGCGCTGCCTGTGAAAAAGAGGATAAAGTCAGAACCGGTTATGGTGTCTGAAGTGCCCAAGAAAACAAACAATGAAAGAGACCAGAGCAAACTGACTCCTGAAGATACACCTGAACCGACGACGCAGGGCAGCTTACTCACTGGGGTGACTACTATGGTGGCAGGTCTTGGGCTAGTGGCAGCAGCCAGCAAGTGTGTTTCTGACCCAGAGAGCGAGTCAGTCCAGAGTGTGAGCCGAGCAGAGCAGCTCACCAGACAGAGAGCCGAGGATGCACGGTCATCCAGGGGTGAGTTTGTTGAATCCATGGCCTCCGGACCGTGTGGCAGAAGGATGGGAGTCAGCGGCAACACCACCCCAACGCTGACCAGGAGGACCGACCACGAGGTGGCGGAGGAATACACGGCCTCCTTCCATCCCCCAGAGAAAAGGAGGGAGGGGGGGAGTAAAGATGAGACCGAGAGCAGTGACGGGAGGACATCAGCCAAGCAAACGAGTGAAGAGGACGAGGACAGCAAGGGAGGGGCTGGAAAAAGGACACCGAGTGGGGATGGAGGTGAACATGAGGAGGTGACGGGGAACAGTGATGAGGATACAGGGGAAGAAGACAGAGAGCATGAAGCCTCGTCAGGGGAGGAGGGCAGGAGAGGAAATAAGCTCAGGAAGAATGAAGGAGAGCAGGGCGAAGAGGAGGGAGAGGAGAGTGGACTGGAGGAGGAGGAGGAGGAAGAGGAAGACGGAAGCAGCACAGTGGCAAGAGAGGGACAGAGTGTGGGACAGGAAGAGGAGAGTGAGGAAGCATCGCAGAGTGAGACCAGGAGCAAGAGTAAGAAATCTAATACTGAGGAAGATGAGGATGAGGAAGATGAGGAGGCAGAATGTGAGGAAGAAGAGGAGAGTTCAGGATCTCTAGAGGAAGATGAGAGTGAGGCGGACAGTGAAACTAAGGTAGGGGATGAAGAGGAGGAGAGCACTGCAGTGGGAAGTAGTACTCCAGACGAGGGTAGTACTCCAGACGAGGGTAGTACTGCAGAGGAGAGTAGTACTGCGGAAGAGAGTAGTACAGCGGAAGAGAGTAGTACTGCGGAAGAGAGTAGTACTGCGGAAGAGGGAAGTACTGCGGAAGAGAGTAGTACTGCGGAAGAGGGTAGTACTGCGGAAGAGGGTAGTACTGCGGAAGAGGGTAGTACTGCGGAAGAGGGTAGTACTGCGGAAGAGGAAAGTACTGTGGAAGAGGAGGAGGGAGATGAGGACCAAGAAGAAGAGGATGAGGGTGAGACTGAGAGTGGGGATGTGGAAGAAAATGAGGAGGAAGAAGAGGATAGGAGTGAGGAGGAAGAAGAGGATAGGAGTGAGGAGGAAGAGGATAGGAGTGAAGAGGAAGAGGATAGGAGTGAGGAGGAAGAAGAGGATAAGAGTGAGGAGGAAGTAGAGGATAAGAGTGAGGAGGAAGAAGAGGATAAGAGTGAGGAGGAAGAAGAGGATAGGAGTGAGGAGGAGGAAGAGGATAGGAGTGAGGAGGAGGAAGAGGATAAGAGTGAGGAGGAAGAAGAGGATAGGAGTGAGGAGGAGGAAGAGGATAAGAGTGAGGAGGAAGAAGCCGGAGAGGAGGAAGAGAAGAGTGCAGATGAAGCAGAGGAGGAAAATGAGGAAGGTGAAGATAGTGAAAAGGAGGAAGAAGATGAGGAAGAAGTTGTTGGCAAGAAGAAAGGCAAAGAGAGCCATCCAGCCAAAAGTAGCCGGTCCAATCACATTTCAGGCAAAGGGGAAGAGTTCTGGGAGGAAGTTTTACCTCAGTACCTGAATCTGAAATGACAAGAGTTCTGAGAATCTGAAATGAACCAGTGCTGGCAGTGAACTCTAACACTTTGAATTGACCATTTCAATATCTGTTTACAATTCTTTCCCTTTTGTGGCACGATTTATTTCTGTTCATTCATCTGCATTGTCTCCTACTGTTTTTATTTATTACATTTATTCATGTCAAGTTCTTTCAACCTCTTTCCACCATACATGGCAGCTAGAAATGTATGATAAAATGCCTTTCAAACCAATTAATATTATGGTTATTAACCAATACTTTTCCAGTAATTTTTTCCAAATATGTTTTACTGTTTTGTACTGCTTCAGTATATAAACTATTATAGAATATATTTTTACTACTCCCAACACTGTCCATATCATTTGATACTTTCTCTACAAATGAATACATTGTAGCGTTTGCATGAAACTGTTCCAGTTGCAGGTGGGCTGCCTTCTTTATATATTTGTGTCAGTGTTTGCTCACTAATAGCTCTGTCTGTGCTGCTTTAATCCTCTAGGCCCCCTTTGGTTTACTCCAACCTTTCCCATTCAGATACATTGTGAAGTGACCATTTTGTTTACCTATAGTTGCTTTACTGCTTACTCATCCTCAACTGTGCCTTTGTGTGTGTCTCTGTGTGTTTGGATATTGTGCATGCCTTGCATTTTCTTTCCCTTTAATTGCATATTTTTCCCATTAAATGCATTTTTTGTTACCTTGTCATTGATCGTTTTGACTGGTCTACTCCACTCATTCATACTATCTTACAGGACTTAGAAGCTGGAGAGAGGGATGGAGAAAATGAAGATGATGAAGATGATGAAGATGATGAGGAGGAGTCACAGGTCACAAAAGCACAACCGTTAGCGGGTCTGAGCCAGTCCGAGCCCCTCGAGGTGCATAACACTACAGATTAGCTTTTGTTTATTTAACCTTTATTTAAACAGGGAATCGAGCTGAGACTGAAATATCTTTTACAGTTGACCCCTGTATTGCAGCAATATAAAAACATTAGCAATAAATACATTAAATACAAATAAATACATTAATAAAGATAAAACATTTGAATAAAAAATAGGTATACAAACACACAAAGATAGGAAGCACACATGTTAACAAAAGATAAGTGAATCGGTCATGTGTCGGACATTTGAGCTGCCTTCTCTGCACCAATGCCTTAAGGTTAGGC
This sequence comes from Umbra pygmaea, assembly GCA_016801145.1. Lineage (NCBI taxonomy): Eukaryota > Metazoa > Chordata > Actinopteri > Esociformes > Umbridae > Umbra > Umbra pygmaea. The sequence continues at coordinate 9,075 of JACXGM010003366.1, forward strand.
ACCAAAAATGTAGGTTTATTCTGCAAGTCATTCCATGACTGTGTATATTTCAACTAACTCAGAGTGAGCCTATGGTATTTCTAGTACTAACATGTGCTATGAGCAAGTCTACCTTTTTCCATTTACTTTTTAAAGCGATATAGTTAGGATGTTTCTACAAGAGGCTTATATACCGTATGAATATCAACCAGTGTCTGGCCCGTCTTGGAAGTCAGGGAGTCCCAGCCAACTGAAGTTTTTAAAAGACAATGTTAAGTGTAAAAAGGTGCACTAGTAATAAAACACAACACTGTATGATACACCGCATCAGTACTAATAATGATCCATGCACATATAATGACCTTCAGGTACAGGTTGATGAATTGTATGTTCCAGACGTTCTAAATCAGAATGTGCTTTTTCTAGGGACCTGAGCATCTGCACGTTGGAGCGCTCCCAGACAGTGTGCAGAAAGGTAAGCCTTGTTTTTTTTAAATGGATGAACCAGTAAACAGAGCTTTTTGTTAGTTTCTCTCTGCTGATTTATGTCTGTTGGGGCTATTTGCAGATGACTCAGGTGAAACCAGTCGATTGGCCTTGACAGAGGTGAGCTCTGCATCCAACACCCAACAGAATGGAATACCACAGGACAAGTCTAAGATCCAGCCAGGGACCAATGGAAAGGTAGGTGTATCAGAATGCATTTGAATATAAAGTAGGTTAACGAACAGAATCACTTTACACCGCCATGTAATGGATCCCATCTGACTTCCCCTCTCCTGCCCTTAGCTGTCGCTGTTCAAACGCCTGTCCTTCAGACAGACCGACGGGACCATTAAAGCCCCAGTCGAGGGCACCGGTGTGGGGAATCTGCCTGCCAGCACCAAGGGTCTGTCTGCAGGACGGAAAAGCAGAGACCCAACAGAGACCAAAACTAAGACCCCCTCTGACCCAGGTGGTCGAGCTGCCCACTCCGCCACCTGCACCATATTGTGACTACAGAGGACAGGCAGAGCCATCTAATAAACACCCTTGTGCCTTATTTTGACGAGGATGCACATTGATGATATTTTTTACCACAGACAACGAATCCATTTTCACCACTAGCTAACTTTACACTAAGTTACCTATTTATTTACATTCAAGTTCCCCTACTTTCTGTATTTTATGACAATGTATACATGTATTTACTATATTTAAAATGCACATGCCTTATTTAACCAGTGTGTTTTATAATGTAGTTGAGTGTTTTCAAAGTGCAGTTAAAACTGTAACAATTTAAACATTATTTATTGCACACTATAATACCCCAATTGCACATTTGCACTTTATATGTAACCATGTGTGTTTTTCAGGGAAATACAGACTGACAGTGGTTTGTGTGTTTTATATAAATATTATTTTCCCTAATGAATTTTTCTCAGCTCTGGTATGACAATCATGGATTGATTTGGATACAGTACTAGTAAAACAACTGTTAACACTTTGTAATCGACTTTTTTACTCTAGTAAAACAACTGTTAACACTTTGTAATCGAATTTTTTACTCTAGTAACAAAGAAATAGTTTTAAAATTATCTTGTCCTGTGTAATTTGTTCAATCGCTAGGTGGCAGTGTTGGCAGGAGGTCAGTTCATGTCTTCGCTCTGGTTTCTTTTCACTCTAACCATAGATTGACTCTTAACCGTGACAGCAAACAGGAAGTAGGACCAAAACAATAATATTGTAGCTACGGATTTTTACTGGGAAAGCAGATAGCTAATTCTCTCGATTTAAGGAGAGAATGGAAGAAATTTCTGGTGAAGAGGTACTTAATGTAGTTATTTAGTTGCTAGCTATGTGTATTATATACAATATCTGAATAACAGGCACAACAACCAGACAGTTGACGCTAGCAAACCTTAGCCAGTTTAGCTTCACATGGTGATTAGCCTGAATAACAATGTATGAAAAATAGCTAAAGACTACCTCTGTTTAGAATACGGGTCAGCCAGGCAGGCTACAACAACTAGCTATAGCTACAGTGGAAAATATCCAACTATTTGGCTAGCCATGCTGTTTAAATTGTAGCTATACCAGCTAACTGCCTGGTCAACTAGGATCTCTGCTATTAGCATTTAACGTGATGTGATTTTTTCCTATTTCTGTCATGCTCTCTGTTTCATACTGCTTTAGGGTTCTTTCAACTGTGAAGAGGCCAGTAACTCCGTGAAAGAGGTAACTACACATACCTTTACTCAGCATCAAGACATAACGTACTTTGATTGAACGAAAGGAAATGTGTACTGTATATTACTTATCTTTCTATGTAGTTTTAGTTAGCAGGATATCATGTGAAACAGTGTTGCGGTCTGTCTGTGCCCCTGAGGTGCTGAGTTATTAAAGACAGATTACTGACGCACTCCCATGACACCCAGTTCAGACATGGCCCTGAATAAAGCACTGTTCACATCAGGTCCCATGCTTCCCCGGTGCCTTACGGCGCCAGCATTCTCAAAGCTACGTGTGTTACAGTGCATTCAGAGCGTCATGGGAGAGGAGAGCTACAGACAGGACAGTGTTAACCAGTGGACAGCCAAGATCGTGGAACAAGCCCTAACACTGCTGGTCAAGCAGAGTAAATCATTCAAGTACATTGGTATGCCATCATCTATGTATGTTCAAGTGATTTTAATATTTAAATAGTTGAAATTATCCCAATGGCAAAACGCGTCACAAAACAGATTGAATTATGCCAATCGTAAAAGAAAACAAATGTCTGACTGTTCCTATACAGTAAGCTGTGCAGTTATGCAGAAATGTGGTGCTGGTCTGCACACAGCTAACTCCTGCTACTGGGACACAACTGCTGATGGTAAGACAAGATCTACTCTTGAGATAGTTTCCCTGTGATATTGCCTTGAAGCCCAGTAAACACTGATATGTTGTTTCAAACTGGGCCTGCACTGTGTTTTGCTTTCCTCAGGGAGCTGCACAGTGAAGTGGGAGAACCGGACCATGTACTGTGTGGTCAGTGTGTTTGCTGTAGCCTTAACGTCTTAGACCAGGACGGGCACAGATTCTGTGTGAGAGAGAGTGCAATTCTACAAAGTAGCTCACTTTACAGTCCCGACTGAAGGAGACATGCAGAAAGAGTAAAATGGAGGAGCGGAAATACTGTCTACCTTAGAGACTTTATATGCATCAGTTGAAGTATTTAAATCATGAAATAAAGCTGGCTTTAAGATGCTTTCTTACATTTCAAACTATGTTCCAACTTAGTGTACTGTTGGCTCCCTTGTTCTAGGCCAGGGTAAGGGTTTGTTTACTCTGTGAGTGGTTGATGGTGCCACAGGTAGTTTTTTTGTCTTCACTGTGTCAGACACATGCATATATTTTCATTTGTGAAACCTCTTGAATGTATAAAAGATATACTTTGTTTGGCTCATTTTTGAACAATTGAATAAACATTTTATAATGTTCTTTTCAACTAAATGCTTAGTGTCATACTAGAAATTGTCATCTATTTTTGTTTTTTAAAGTGAAAGTGATGCAAGACCCAATATTGTGACATTTAAAAATATTTTCGGAATTTGTGTACAACTTTGCGGAGTGAAAAAAGAACTACTAAAAACGAACTACTTTCTCTTTCAGTGACCAGCTTCCAAAAGCTGTAGAAGCACATGGTATAATCAAAAAGGGGAGTTACTCTTGAATATATCACAATAATAGACTTTTCCAACCCTCCTACATGAGTACTCATTTTGTTTTCCATTGTTGCTACACCCATAAGTCAATAAGTCATTATTTGACATCTCAGTAATTTTAAGTGAACCTACTTCAATGTGTAAAGTAATTAAATTCTAGCTAATAACCACAAGACCCCAGAATTCCAAAATTGAATCACAATTTCTGTTATTTAGTAAGTTCCATTTCAAATACACAAAATGTTACATGAAACATCCTTTTATGTGACATTTTCTGAAAATATAATTTTTTGACATTGAAGGACATTACTGTCACCCCACAGTACACACATGTTTGGTGGTTCCCTTTGCGAAGTTATTCCTTTTTTGTCTTCATCTTCTTTCACAATAGACACAAAAAGCAATGTTTTTGTTTCATATGTTTTTAAGGTGTTTAGTAATGTTTTTGCTAATATATGTTTGAAGTAGTCCAATGTCATATGTCCTTAGTGTATATTTAGAGAATATTTGTTTTTCACTATAGAAAAACATACGCATCATGATGGGATTGTAAGCAAATCATCTTTGCTCGGCCTACATGTAGTTGTGTTAATGTAGAATTTAAGGGTAGACATGACTAAAGTCATTATAAAACAAATTGTTTTACTGATTTTCCACAAGGTAATACATTCTTTTAAGATAGAAATGAGAAAAGACAAGTAATATCATAAAAATTGCATGGATAATATAAAAAATTGAAATCTGCATATTTAATTGTTGAAAATGACATAAAAATACAAAAAAATGTGTTTTAGGAACTAGTAAACATTAAGAACTTTTATATTGGATCAAGGGGTTGAAAAGACAAGACAAAAAATATCAAATGTATACATCGTGCATAGCGAAACTGATATTTCACATTATCTAACTAGCTAGCAATGCATATTAAGGACAAAGAAATGTGTATATTATTAAGTTTTTTATGTTGTCCCAGTATTTTTCCAGTATTCAATGAAAAAATATATATATTTACAAAAAACTGAAATTTGCCCTGACGGGAGAAATGAATACAGCATTTAGGTAATTGGAATTGAAGAAGCACAGTATTGTTATTGCTGCATTCAGTTGGAAAACCTTGCACAGCATTTGAACATAGGAAAAATGCATATAGATTCATAATGCGGCTTTAAGTATAATTATGTCTCCAACAGTTCATATAATGTGTTAAGTATTTACATCATCACTAATCACACATTTAGAAAATAATAAATGTAAGCACCAAACCACTAAAATCAAGCACAAAATGTCAATTTTAACAAATCAAATGAATATGCATTGGAAGGCTTTGTAAATAGATCATATACAACCACAACTTTAGGTTACAATCATTCTTTAAACATCAGCCTAGAACAGGGGTGTCAAACCAGATCCACAAAGGGCCTAGTGTCTGCAGGTTTTCGCTTTTACCTTGTACCTGAACGATTGAATGTCACTAATTGGTTAGGATCTCGCCTCACCTGGCAGTCTACGTCTTAATTGGGCTCTAATTGAAAGGAAAGACCAAAAACCAGCATACACTCGGCCCTCCGTGGAACCGGTTTGACACCTGTAGCCTAGAAGATGATGAAAAACATGAATTTGGATTCAAAAACACCCATGTGCAAAAAACAGTTTAGATGGGACAATGATTTCCTACACCAGGAGTCATCAACTCTGTTCCTGGAAACACTTCAGATGTTTTATTTTACCTTGTAGTTAATTACAATCACCTGCTTTCCCAGGTATAAACCAGTCCCTTATTAGAAATAAAGAACAAAAATCTGAAGTGTTTCGGCCCTCAAGGACCGGAGTTGATGAACCCTGTCCTACACTATGCAGTGCATATTTTGCTATTTAAACAGGAAGTTCAATGATATGATCAGTTGTGATTGCACCGTGTTGGTCAATGCGCACACGCCAGAATGTCTTTAATATAATTTATGCATTTTAGGATGTCACTTTTTATATCACAGACCACTGCATAGTGAGGGAATCCTCTGAAATACAGTACATTGTTTTTTGGAATTTTAACATGTCAAGAATTAACAATTTTACAGCATACCTGGAAAGAGAAATGGGGGGGGGGGGGGTTGAATGAGCCAGTTGAAAGCTGGGGATGATTAGGTTGCCATGATGGTATGGGGGCCAGATTGGAAATGTGTCCAGGACACCAGGGTTTTCACCCCTACTCTTACGACTACTGACATGGGATCTGAAGTGACCACAGAGTCAAGACACCCATATAACGTCCCATGTGAAAGACAGCACCCTACGCACAGCTCCCTGTTACTGCCCTGGGGTATTATGTGGATGATCTGGTACACTATGCAGGGTCATGGCTAGAAGGCGGGATACAGCTCAAGTCAAAGTGGCACGAAACAGCCTAGATATGGATTTGAACCAGTGAAATGGACTTGGGTTAGTGTTGAGTATCATTTAGTTTTGATGGTTTTCCATTCACAAAATACATATTAACATTGTAGTTTTAGCTTGTACTTTCTGTTGAAAATATAATAATGGAAAGTTGTTTAGCATTCAACCGCATAGTTGCCCTGGTTACTACTATCACGTCAGTACTGTATAAACTGTCACTGACAGTAGCTTACTACGGACAGCAAAGCACTGCTCAAGCAAGTGGGAGGGACACTTCAGTGACTAGTACATTGATGATCTTGCATCCAGGTGTTCTCCAATAATAGCATTATTTTCTCTTACGAAACAGCGACGTTCAGAATTAAACAAAATAAATAGGTCACGTTCGTTGCCGCCAACAATTGCACCTTTACAACTCTGTTCTTAACATCGATCTATGCAACCAGTATCAGACGGTATAAACCTTTGCAAGTCACCATTTACACCGCTCACCCATTGTAATAAGCACATCATTCTCTGACAGACTTGAAGGGAAGACCAGAGGGAAGAGTGCCCCCTACTGGCCCTCCAACACCATTTCCAGCAGCATTGGCATCCATGGATTAACCAGGCCTGACTCTGCTTAGCTTTAGAAGCAAACCAGCAGTGGAATATAGGGCACATTGCTGCTACTATAGTTGTTGTGAATAAATTGTTCCATTTAAGAGCAAAATTAAAGAGATGGGCTTACATAGCAACAAGCTATAAAACAAATACTCACTTGCAGTTTTGGTTAATTGTACTCAACTCTGACTTCAATCATCAAAGCAAAGCAGAAATCATATCATCAGCATATACTGTATATCTCATAACTGTGATAACATTAACACACCCCAAAATATGATTCTTGCTCATTGAACTGTATACAATGTGTTCGTTTCCAGCATCAGAAAAAGGAAGAAGAGCGGTTTAGAAACTAGAGAATTTCCATGTTTGCAAGTCGTTTTGCAGAAGGAAAAGAATATTCTGGTGTTTTGTGGTGACTACGTTTAGGATTGGTAATTTCTTTACAGATTTGTGCAAGCAATGTATTGTGAAATGTCAGTTTGAGGAGATGGGTTGGAGAAGTTCTGCATCGTAACAGTCAATTCATTTAACTTCCAGTTTTCATTGATCTGAGGAACCTGTGTGAGCTTACGTTGAGATTTATTGTTGGGTTTCGTCCCAAAATAATACTAATAGAAACCATTGATTGTTTTGTAAAACAACATCAGTAAGGAATGTAGAAGGGCCTCTAGGCCTGAGCGAATATAACGTTCACAGCCAAGGTGAAACATTGTTATATCCTCCTTGTGGGAGGGGAGTGGGTGAGCATTTAGAAGTTTTCCTTGTTGAAGATGAATTTAACCCCATCTTCAGAGTGGGACCGGCACTGTTTCCCCAAGGCTTTAGCCAGCTGGGTGGGACCGCACAGGAACACACCTACCTTAGTACTGGACAAACACACACACACCCACACACATACATGCTGTAAATTACACATGTAACACATTGGTCCTGTATTATGTACAGTACATAGATTATTTGCCCCTGTGGAATAAGCTAATTTGGTTAGCCGTCATTTTATAGGCACTCACTTTGGATGTTTGGCCCCAATGGTGCTGAACTCATTATCCCAGTTAGGTTTCCCATACAGAGTCTTCTGCTTAAGGCCTGTGATTGGGTCATGCTCTGCCTCATGATGAACTCTGAAGTGAGCAGCCTTTAAAAAAAAATACATTTTAGTCTCCATGATTGCCCAATGTTTTTTTCTGTTTTAGAGACAGTGTCCATTTATTTCTTTTCTTTACCCCGATAAATCATACATTTTTTGTCTTAGTGCTGTGTATCCGTGTGAACTATGAGGTGAATTTGACCTTGTAGTTTTCAGTGTGACCAACCTCGTTCTCTTTCCAGCGCGTCAGGTAGATGTTGTAGCTGAGGAAGTCGGCCATGTCTTTGTCATTCATCTGTTTCTCCAGGGACTGCAGCAGGTCAGCGAACCACTCAAAGGCCTGGGTCTCAGGGCACAACCAGTAGAAATAGATCTGGAGGACATGGAGGAAAGATACTTCATCAAACAGGACACAGCTAGCCTAACAGTTAGAGCATAGGGCCAGTAACTGCCATATCACTGGTTCAAATCCTGGTGAAGTCAGTACAAATTAGTGTACAATTGAGCAAGGCACTTCAACCTTATAGCTCATGTAACTTGATTCCGATTAAGTTATTAAAATTACTAAATTATTAACAATTGACCTGGAAACATTGAATACACAAAAATAGACTAAATCTAAAGAAAGGTAGTTAACATGGCAATGTCTATTCATTTTTGCAATGTTAAATATTGGCGAAAGAAAATGAGGAAGTGAACCAGTGTATTGAGGGAAAGCCAAGGCAGACAGCTACAGGCCTTATTTGACCTCCTACCTTCTTTGTGAAGACGTTCTGGTTATGCTGGATGTGTTTGTACCACACCGACTTGAGAATGGAGGCAAACGGTGTGACCCCGATGCCTGCCCCCACCAGCATCACCACCTCGTAGCCAAAAACATCCTCGCTGGCTGTGCCAAACGGACCATCTATTAACATCCTGGATACAGTAAGAGGGTGGCAGTTGGAAAAGTTTCACTTCTACGATCAAGCATTTACAGATCTAATAAATTGTTGCTCTGCCAGCTACACAATGTTGTCATTAAAATCGACTTCTGTAAAAACCACATAATATCCTCATGTATGCTACTTCCCTTCACAGTAGACAGAAAACTATTTCACATTCCACATCCTTGTTTTCTAAATTACATCCACTTTGCACTATAATGTCACGTAGGCACAGGAAGGCAAGAAATGGAAACATAGAAAGTTGAATCAACCAAATGGCTAACCTTCTAGCGTTGTAGCATTATAGTTAAAGATGCACTCTGCTATTTTGGCCACTGGTTGTAAATGAAGCCCTATTCTTGTCGTGTATTCATGTGTAACCCAGATGTTTTCTGCACCTTGGCGCTTTTGTCTTGGCCAGGTTGCTGTATCAAATTATAAACTGTTTTCAACGTGCTTACCTGGTTAACTACAGGTTAAATAAAAAAATAAGAAATTCAGCTAAAACGGGTCCCTGAAAAATGTGTACTATTTCATCTATTCATGCTGTCATGATTTGTACACCATGTCAACAAGATTTAAACTTGGAATTTCATAGCTACTTAAGGTATGACAGTGAGTCTACTTGAGATTATGTACATACAGTCGTATGCATCAGTCTAATTTAGTTTTGATGCCTAGTGCACATTTACTCATCCAATAAACCTAATTTCACTACTGAAATATTACTGTGTCCTTCAGTTATTTGATAGATCAAAATGAAATTGCTGATCCAAACACCCAATTATTTATAGATGAAAATCATGGAAATTGTCAGGGGTGCCTAAACCTTTCCATACAACTGTATAAATAACATCTTACAAATCCAGGCCAAAACATTATTTTGTTAAATGTCACAGACTGCATCTTAAAGTGGGCACTTTTCAAGAAGCCCTTCCCTATCTGCGTCCAGCCACGTACTTGGGCAGTTCCCAGGCATCCTGGGTGTCGTTCTTGTCCCCCCCACAGGCCTTGTACAGGGCCTCCGTCCAGTCGCCTACGATGCGGATGTGCACGCTGAAGTGGTCCTCCTCAGGGGCTGAGGTTAGGGTGAAAGGGTGCCACTCGAGCATGGAGACGCGGGGACACTGCATGAAGACGTACTGGCCCACCTCCATCTTGAAGCCCTTCATCTTCATCTGCAGCTCCAGGGTCTTGGACGGATGCATCACCACCTGGAGTGATGAGAGGGGTCAATCAACAGAACGACTGGAGCAAATCTGAGCACCTGATCCGTTTGCGTGTGTATATGTGAAGTGGATGATGCTGGGTCCATTGCAGTGGAGGCCAGTGTACCTTAACGGAGGCGGACGGCAGGGCTTATATTAATGTCTGGACTGAAGTAAATGGAATGGTCTCTAAGACTGTGTTTAATGTTTCACTCGTTTCCATCTACTCCAGTCCATTACTATGAGCCAATCCTCCTCAATTAAGGGTCACCAGCCTCCACTGGTCCTTTGCCAGGTCTGCCTTCTTCTCACTGGCTTAGACCAGAAAAGAAATGTCTTGTCGAATGAAGAAAATAATTGGACTGTCGGAGTGTTTAACCAGGCATGACTCACCTTGGTGATAACAACCTTCTGTTGGGAGCGGTAGAATCGGACCAGTCTCTCACATACGTAAAGGATCATAGGTCCAACAACCCACTTCCACGTCTGAGGAAACCATTAGAAGAAATGTTTGTTACACAAAAGGACCGGCACGCTGAAGACATGAAACAAATGTGGAAACGTGAGTATTCTCACCATAGGAGGATTCCCAGCGAATGCAGGCTCAGGGCAGAAGGTCCCATTTTGTCCCCAGGACTCAAAGTACTCAGAACACTGCAAAGGGTTGTGCTTGAGGAGACTCACAGTGGTCTGCCCTCGGACTATTCGCCTACGGCAAACACGTTCAGTGAGATATAGAAAGAAATATCATAATGTTTTTACCTATACAGGTATATTGCTCCTGTAGGAGTCATGTGAACAGAAAATAACATTTCCTAGGTTGTTATTAGTTTTGCTCTGTTGAATGTAACAGCCCCTCCCCCGTTTGTGATGCTTCATTAGTTTTGACAATTATGTTATAATCCATAGCTCACTACTTATGTAGGTAGCTAGGTTTAGATGTCTATGGAGCAACACAGTTTATTTCAACAATGTAACGTGTAGGCATGTGAGGTATAAATTGTATATGAAAGCTTTTACTACTATTTGTAAAATATTTCTTTGTTCAATTTGCTCAAGTAGACAAAAGAAGAACAATGTGTTTTATTAGCATGAAGCTCATCACTGTAGCTTGTTTTGTTATATGCTTATTTCCGGGGAGAGACAGTTGAGAGTATTTGCTAAAAGTGTAGGGGACTGTAGTCAAACCCGTGCTGCAGCACTAAGAAAAAAGCCTTATAATTTTGGTGCACCCGGAAGCTCAATGGTTAGGGAGTCAAGCTTATAATTAGATGGTTCTATTTGTGGGCTAAATGTGTTGGTGACATTGAGCAAGGCACTTTACCCTAAGTGGCTCCAGTATATTTCCCTGTACATACTGTTAGTCTCTTTGATTAAAAGTTTGCTAAATTACTAAAATATAGACATTTAAATCACTGGACCAATACTTAGTCATAGATAAAATACTTCATTCTAATCACACTCCCATCAAACATGTTACGTAACGACGACCAACCGTGATGTAATGGTTTGGTAATGTAATGACATTTCCTTATGAAATCTTCTGACCATATAACCACACGTTGCAGCAATGTAATTTATTTTCTTTTTATCATATTTATTTTTTGTGAAAATGTTTCCCCGACTTTCCTTCCTTTCGCCGTCCCAATTCCCATTAACCCCTGCCTTGTCAGCAGCTCCACAACTCCTTGTACTGATCTGTGAGATGAGGAGGGGCATTCACATGGTCCATCTAACCACATGTCGCCCAAGCCACCTATTTATTTTGCACTGTTTCCCCAACATGGAAGTCTTTAGTCAGATCATGCAGTGGATGATTACGTTCACCGACTATACTTCCGTGATTGAATTTACAGGCACCCGATCTAAACACAACGAGTCACTGGAGAGCGACTTGGAAGGATAGATATTTGAACTTATCTAACCCAAATCCTGGGCAGCGCTATGGAAATCTGCGCAGCCACGTGCAGGAGGCCCGGGGAAAGTCAGAAAACCCATAGTCATATTCGAACCCATGACTATTATGACGTAGTTTGTCCTGAAAAGCAGTGACTTAGCCCACTACGCAAAACACATTGGCGTGAAGATCCTGTTGTCTAGCTCTTGGCATAGAAACATATGTAGGTAATTAAATACGTTCTAAATGAAAAGAAAAACAGTGTAGTCAAGCTTACGTACTGAGAAATTTCAATGTAAGCAAGCTACATTGTAAATGTCAAAATAAGCCTTACATTTTACATTGTAGTTATGTAAATACTTCATGTATCCAGTCCTTACATAATGTTGTCACAACATACTTACGATGTGCTTACATTGCAAGCAACCAAAATAAGTCATTCACTTTTACGTGGTAAATACAGTCTTATGAAATGAGGATAATAAAATCAGTACCAAAACATTTCTTGTCAACGTCCTGACAACATTAATATGTTTGCAGGGAATATCTCTGTTTGTGCAATCAAAACGGGTTCATGAGGAAACTGGGAATGTGCTTGTCTGTGGTAAGAGTTTTCACAGACTCACCCAAACCCATGAAAGACGAGTCCAATGAAGAAGATGACGAAAAGGTGGTGGGTGTACCAGAAGACCTCGAAGTAAGACCTGCGGATGACCTCCATGGATGATGTAATGATGAGGATGAGGGCCAGGGTGATGACCACGCCCGTTAGTCCCGCAATAGTGGTGAACATCACTATGGTCGGATTCTGAATCATTAAGAAATTCAGATGTCAGTGTCTATGATCCTATTTATAACACTGGACAAATAGTTATGCAATCATACTGTAAGCATTGAGTCATGTGGTTGACTGGGAGTGTGGAGGCTGGGTTAGAGACAATGTATTCAATCTCCTTAAGGAAGCTGGTGTTTAACAAGGCTTCCCTCCAAACCAGGATGATTATGTGGCTAAAACAGTAAGAAAATACAACAATACCTATAACAAGGAACAGCAATGGTATTCAAGTAAAGGATATTGTCTGCATTTTCAACAAATTTTTGTTGATAGTAAGTCATTGTTACACGTTATACATTTGAAAAGCGTTTAAACTGCTACATAAGACAATGTTGCATGTCAAGAACAATAACAAATCTTTTTTTAACAGAATACTTACGGTCTCGTTAGTCCTAATGGGGTTTAGGAATGAGGCATTGTCCCCATTGCCAATCTCGGACAGAACAAAGGCCAGATTGCTGCTGTTTCTGTCCAGCTGGGCCCCCATGAACCACTCAAAGTTAAACAGGTGGGCGACGATATGGACCGCTAGCCAAAGATACAGGCAAAGTAGACACTAAATTCAGTTTGAGGACATCAAATTAAGAAGAACCCAATGAAAGCAAACATAAAACCAAAACAATTTATCTGGGTACCTGTGTGAAATGCTATCATGTAAGCCACCAGCTTGTGAAAAGTGAGGTTTCTGTCCAGTTGTCGAGCGGCTGTGCGACTGCAACACTGAATGTGGAATAAAGTGTGTTAGAGGTGTGATTAAGGAAACATTTGTAGCATTGTGTGTTTGTGGGAGAGCGGTTGTACCTGGAGAGACCCGCGGAGAAAAGAGAGAAGGTTCCGGCAAACTGGCAGGAGAATGAGCATACAGTTGAAGTTGAGACAGGCTGCAGGAGCTCTGGCCCACGACAGGGCATCCTAGTCAGAGAAGAGACAGGAAGAAGTATGGGTTTTTAATAAAAAATAACATTTTACTGGTTTCAAATAAAACAGGTATACTGAGGGAGGAACATTGATGTAGTAACTCAGTTTCACTACATAACCTAGCCACCTGGGCTGTCTGCAAGCTATGTATTATCAGCCATGCACCCAGCTGTGCCCATAGCCTAAAAATAGCTAACCAACATGTCATTTGGATATTGTTTCTTTTTTAGTCACAAAAGATAGATTAAAAGTAATTTTTTTTTACTTTACACCAAGTTTCATGTACGAGTAAATGTACTTAGTGAATAAAATATCTGATAATATCAATATACATTTTTTTATTATTGTTTTAAATGTACTAGGCTGAAACAACCCTAATATGGTAGTTAAAAAAACTAAAACAGTGTAGTCATATTACAGATTAATAATACAGTAGTTACACTTCATGCTTACACTGAACACCAATGTGTTAAATATGTTATATAAAAAGAATCTTGAAAAAACATGGCTTTGCTTTTCAAACATACCCCAAGTAGAACCCTTGTGTAGAACCATCTATCAGTGAGGAACGCCATGTAGAAATGGACAAACAGGAAAGCGTTGAGTCCCAGCCATACCAGCTAAAACAGATCCATTTAACATGGTTAGAACAGTACATTTTCACATCCAAAACAGAACTGTAGAGGAACTACAGATTTTAATTTGACAGACTTACAATGACAAAGAATGAAAGTCCCTCGTCGGCCACAATGTTGCTCATTGTGTGAAGGTGTGAGAGAGTGTGTGAAGGTGTGAGAGAGTGTGTGAGAGAGAGGGAGAATAATTAAAAAGTGGAAGTGAGCAATGGTGTTCTGAGTAGATATAGAGCACCAGCGACCAGGAAGTCTCTAACTCAGGTTTGATTTGTCGTTGTCACCACAATGCCTGTAAGGGTGTATCGCAATACTCTAACACAATTTCCTCTTTTCAACTCAGCTGCACTGATCTAAATGTAAAGCAATGGTGAAACAATATTTTGGCTACCCAGAAAGAAAATCATCTCAAAAATGTATTTTTCTGTCTATGAGGAATATAAAGGGGAACCTATAGAAATTATTTGCTTTTAACGATCAAACTCTATCCAATGCCATGTGTGGATTAAGGATTTGGGAAAAGGACAGAAAGACATGTCAGATTATTGAGATATGCCCATACTGTGTGTAATGTCTTCAGGGAACTGTCATCCTGAAATGTTCCATCCTTAGCCTTGTCATAATAAATGTGAAGGGGCGAGTGACAACGCCAGTGGCTTTTTTGGCCAATCTGTCACCCTAGGCAAGATCTCTAAATGAAAAAAAAACAAATAAAAGCTTCAGGGAAAATAATATATTTACATTTTACATATCAGTCATTTTGCAGATGCACCTATCCAGGTGAGTAATTGGTTAGACAGGGATATTCCCCATGGAGCAACTTAGGGTTAAATGCCTTGCCCGATGTCACAACAACATTTGTCACAGCTAGGAATCGAACCAGCTTACGACAAGTCTGACACTTAAACCACTGAGCCACGTCGTCACTTTGTTCACTCCCCCTCTCTCTCAGCCTCTCGTTTTCCATGACCCTTCAAGATAAGTCCAAATATTTGATAGAATAAACAGTCTTGCTAAATCACTCAGTTAGTTGATTTCTATGGTGTGAAGAATAATGATGAAAAAACTGATGTTTGGTCTGTAAACCTCTTAAAACTGCAAATCCCATGAATCATTTAGTTTATGCATGAGCATGATAGGACTCTGTCATCAAACACAGAAAGCTTAAAAGAAGGTCCAGTTTCTTTCTAGTTGATCACTAACCTCCATTGATAACATGAAAACTTCAAATTGATAACATTAACACTTCATATGCTCTGGTCACTTTCTATGTAAATTAGCATTTTATTAAGATTCTGTTCATACTGTCCATATTCCCATTTCTGCATTCTTGAAATTGATTCTAGTCACTATCGTTATATATATTTTTTAATTCTGTTAATATTTTTGCTTTATATTTCATTATTATTTACATTTTGATTTCATTCACTACGTATACGTCACGTACCATGTCATGAGAATTTCATTGTTCAGGTTGACGCAGGATATTCAGTGCATTTGACAAATAAAAAGACTTTGACATCAGACCACTCCCTCAGCCCTGTCAGTCTCCAGCTCCCTCAGCCCTGTCAGTCTCCAGCTCCTTCAGCCCTGTCAGTCTCCAGCTCCCTCAGCCCTGTCAGTCTCCAGCTCCCTCAGCCCTGTCAGTCTCCAGCTCCCTCAGCCCTGTCAGTCTCCAGCTCCCTCAGCCCTGTCAGTCTCCAGCTCCCTCAGCCCTGTCAGTCTCCAGCTCCCTCAGCCCTGTCAGTCTCCAGCTTCTTCCTCTCATTCTTGCCTATTTTGACGTTCCTATTATTAAACTTCTCAAATGTATAATACCGTAACTCAAGGATTAATGAGTGATCAATCCATTCATTTTGTGTAAACTGATAAAATATTTGATTCTCACCTGATGGACCTTAAGCAGAAGTGCAGGCACCACCTCACGTCTTGAGGAACATTCTTATATCCATACAGTTCAATAGATCCAGGTTTAGGAATTGAGGGATTCAATAGCATTATGATGATCATCACTTATGTTATGGTTTCACAAAGATAAACTGTAACAATCATCTATGGCTACTGTGATGTGATTGTTTTGTTTAAAATGTCAATTACAATTTTTGACTCACCTAGCCTACAATGGGCTGCAATATTACTGGCACCCCTCACTGACAATGCACAAACAATCCTATAAAAATATAAACAATACAATTATAGAGAAAAACTCAAAACACCAACATGTGAGAAATACTGTACTTTATTAATGTGTCAATGGAACCAATCAAAATAATTTATTGATTAAATTAAAAATCAATGTCCTCCAAATCAAGGTTTCACAATCAATGGCACTCCTAAATATTATTGTAAATGACAACTTTATTGCATGTTTATTGCTTAATACAAAATCTTAAAAATAATAGCACATATACACTCACCTAAAGGATTATTAGGAACACCATACTAATACTGTGTTTGACCCCCTTTCGCCTTCAGAACTGCCTTAATTCTACGTGGCATTGATTCAACAAGGTGCTGAAAGCCTTCTTTAGAAATCTTGGCCCATATTGATAGGATAGCATCTTGCAGTTGATGGAGATTTGTGGGATGCACATCCAGGGCACGGAGCTCCCGTTCCACCACATCCCAAAGATGCTCTATTGGGTTGAGATCTGGTGACTGTGGGGGCCATTTTAGTACAGTGAACTCATTGTCATGTTCAAGAAACCAATTAGAAATTATTCGAGCTTTGTGACATGGTGCATTATCCTGCTGGAAGTAGCTGTCAGTACATGGTGGCCATAAAGGGATGGACATGGTCAGAAACAATGCTCAGGTATAGGCCCTGGCATTTAAACAATGCCCAATTGGCACTAAGGGGCCTAAAGTATGCCAAGAAAACATTCCCCAAACCATTACACTACCACCACCAGCCTGCACAGTGGTAACAAGGCATGATGGATCCATGTTCTCATTCTGTTACGCCAAATTCTGACTCTACCATCTGAATGTCTCAACAGAAATCGAGACTCATCAGACCAGGCAACATTTTTCCAGTCTTCAACTGTCCAATTTTGGTGAGCTCTTGCAAATTGTAGCCTCTTTTTCCTATTTGTAGTGGAGATGAGTGGTACCCGGTGGGATCTTTTGCTGTTGTTGCCCATCCGTCTCAAGGTTGTGCGTGTTGTGGCTTCACAAATGCTTTACTGCATACCTCGGTTGTAACAAGTGGTTATTTCAGTCAAAGTTGCTCTTCTATCAACTTGAAGCAGTCGGCCCATTCTCCTCTGACCTCTAAGATCAACAAGGCATTTTTGCCCACAGGACTGCCGCATACTGGATGTTTTTTTTATTTTCACATCATTCTTTGTAATCCCTAGAAATGGTTGTGCATGAAAATCCCAGTAACTGAGCAGATTGTGAAATACTCAGACCGGCCCGTCTGGCACCAACAACCATGCCACTCTCAAAATTGCTTAAATCACCTTTCTTTCCCATTCTGACGTTCAGTTTGGATTTCAGGAGATTGTATTGACCAGGACCACACCCCTAAATGCATTGAAGCAACTGCAATGTGATTGGTTGAGTAGAACATTGCATTAAGGAGAAATTGAATGGGTGTTCCTAATAATCCTTTAGGTGAGTGTACATTTTCACAGCATTTACAAACTCCATACTGAGCTAATACACTTCAGCAGGAATTGCACATTGCTTTTTACAAAGCAGTAGCAGAAAGGCAGTGACGTCACTTTCCTTTCCTTGTTACATTTCCGGTCATTCCTCTGCGCCAACATTTTCATTCGAAGTCCAGACATCTATACTGCAGCCAATTAAAGATTGCGGAAGTAGCCGTCTGGCATGTGAGACTAGCTGGCTTACGGATTTATGAAAGAGTCATTATTGTAAATTAATTTTTAATTTGTAAATAAGTCATGTTATTAACTATCTGCCATAACTTACGAAAAATTCACATTGTAAGAAGTTATCTTCACTTCAATCCTGTCAGAAACTATGCTTAACGACAGTATTTATTGTAGCCTCCATGTACTGGCTAACTTGTATTAGCATCTAAATGCGGTATTAATGTTAGAGCAGCAGCAGCCTCCACTAGTGTCACGGTTTTCCCGTGTCCCTGTGTTGTGTCTGTAGTTTGCATTCCCCACTGCCTCCATTCCTGTTTTTCATAATCTCCAGGACAATATCAGCTATTATTTTTCTCCATATATGGATATCCTGTGCTTGTTACTCTTGTTTCCATTATACACACCTGGTTCCACTTACGTCATTTGTGTATGTATATAGTCATCCCCTGTTTGAGCGTTCCTGGATGTTCATTGTTTTCCTGTCCGTTGTTGCTGCATGTTCCGAGTTTCAGCTCCACGTCTCCAGATAAAGAGTTCTGCAAGTTTCATGTTTCAAGACAACTGCTTATTCAAGTTCCTGTTTCAAGTTTTCAGTGTAAGAATTCTCTCATTATATGTTTCTAGTAGACTGTTTTTTTAATTTCCTAGTGTCTAGTTCAGTGTACTGTGAGTACTTATTTACTAGAGTTTGTTGTTTTGTCAGTTTGGTTTCTACTCACAAATGTATTTTAGTTGAAATAAAAGAGAACCGCACCTGGCTCCTGCCTACAATTATATTAGACAGCGACACCTAGGTCCTAGCGCCCACCATATACTGTATGGCCCTCATACTCAAATCTGGCCCTCGAATCCATGTCCACTCCATTTTTTTCATTATAACCCTATAATCCATCATTTTTTTAGACCTGTGACACCAGGTGGGTGTAATTAATGATGAGGTAGAACAGAAAACCAGCAGGCTCCGGCCCTTCTAGGGTAAGATTTGACTATCCCTGATGTATAGTGAATTGTCATATGTGATTGTGCGGTTGACAAAAACATGACAATGAGAAAAAAACAATTGATTTAAATTAAAACATTTTAGGGGGTCTAAAGCCCCCATAACTTAAACCTAGCAACGTCACCGTTCATTTTCAGAAAGGCAATCTAAAAATGTCAATGGATGAACTGTCAACTGGAGCACTTACTCGACTCACCCAGCATCCACACCTGGCCCCGCCCTCCCTCACATCTCTCGAGTTGGCAATATAATCTCACTCATAAAAAATAATTATTGACCGCCTATAGGTTTCATATGCCTAGAAATGCTAATGGATCTTCTGATCTGGTTGTTTGTACTTGATATGAAAGAAATTGAAAATATTTCCTAAATCTAAATACAATTTGAAATTATGCGTAGTGTGGCTTCTGGCCTAGTGCTAAACTGGAAGAATTAGGATCAATAGAACTGTATGCTTGATTTTTTTTGTTCAGGACTGGGCTTGATCCGTGTCCGTGAAAATGTCCCTGTGTACTTACGTAAATGTTTTCACATTGTTAATATATAGAGTTGTGTTTGAAATAATAGCAGTGTTCAAAAAAGTTAGTGAAGCTCACAATCGTTAAAATAGCTTTTATTTCTATACATGCAAATGCATTGGGAACACTGCACAGTTTATTCCAAATCAAAACATGAAAAATCGATCAAATGTTTTATTACTTTACAGAAAGTGAAGAAAAGGAATGTTAAGCCGTTCCAAAAAATATTGTATGCATTTGTCTTTACAAGTGCACATTTACTGTATAAACTGAAAAATGCTTGAAGATTTAGCCATCCTGTGAATCTAAACTAATATTATATATTGAACTAATATTTAGTTATATAACCATGGTTTCTGAGAACTGCTCCACATCTGTGTCTGTTCTGGCACCGGTGAACAGGTATGTTTGGGGTTGTTGTCTTGTTGGAACACTCATTTCAAGGGCATTTCCTCTTCTGCATTAAGACAACATGACCTTTTAAAGTATTGGTGTATTCAAACTGATCTATGATCCTTGGTATGCGATAAATAGGCCCGACACCATAGTATGAAAAACATCCCCATGTCATGATGCTTGCACCACCATGCTTCACTGTCTTCACAGTGTACTGTGGCTTGAACTTAGTGTTTGGGGGTCATCTTACTAACTGTCTGTGGCCCATAGACCCAATGAGAACAATCTTGCTTTCATCAGTCCACAAAATGTTGCGCAATTTCTCTTTAGGCCAGTCAACGTCTTCTTAGGCAAATTGTAACCTCTTCAGCATGTCGTTTTTTCAACAATGGGACTTTGATGGGGCTTCTTGCTGATAACTTGGCTTCACATAGACGTCTTCTAATTGTTACATTACTCACAAGTAACTTTTGATCTTCTTTGATCACCCTGGAGCTGATCATTGGCTGAGTCTGCCATTTTGGCGATTCTTGGTGGTTTTCCATTTTCTTCCATGTCTTTCTGTTTTTGATTGCCATTTTAAAGCATTGGAGATCATGTTAGCTGGGCAGCCTATAATTTTCTGCACTTTGTAAGTTTTCCCCTCTCCGATCTACTTTTTAATCAGCATACGCTGTTCTTCTGAACAATGTCTGGAATGACCAATTTTACTCTGATTTTCAAAGAGAAATGCACTGTTTGACACCTGTTATTTTCACAGAATTAATGACCTCACTGCTATTATTTTGAACACGCCACTTTTAATTAATGATTCACTTACACAGAATCAGCAGCATGCATGTCAGGACTGTTGGGTCTGTTGGTTTTCTAATACTCCATGGCACCTACTAGTTATTTGCAATGTCTAAATATGATTTATACCAAAAACAGTCTGCTATTATTTTGAACACAACTGTACAACAGTCTGCGCTAAGTTGTGGCCAGGCAACTTACCACTCCAAACGTTGATTATGAAACCACTTACACAACTTACTCAACGGGTTCTATCAGGCTTTCTAAAAACAGTGTGAACGTGTGCTTGTAAGAATGACGGATACATCTGCTGCAATCATTATGTTACATCAAAACTGGAGAAGGATGCCAAATCTGTAGACACAACCACATGATACAGCAGACAACTGCCTTCTGTGAGACTCCTCAGTGACCACAAGAGGTCTCAAAACAACAACACTTTTTTCCAAAAGACTTAAAATGTGAAAAATTATTAAATTCCCTATTTTCAACATGTAAGTATAAAAATGTTAACTTTTAATTTCTATGAATGTCTCTTAACTAATACCTCTCATCATTTCTATCGTGATGGGAGTGGTCTCTTCCACGACGGGTCACTGGATTGATGGATGAGTGAAGATGGTGTGAACCATATGCTGTGGCCTTCACAGTAACCAGAACTCAACCCAATGGAACACCTATACAAGATTGTTGAGCCACCACCGTCATCAAAATACCAATTAAGGGAATTTCATTTGTAAGAATGGAGGTCCTTTCCTCTACTAGATTTCCAGAGACTCATTGAATCCATAACAAGCTTGTGGTGGGCCAATACTGACACTTTATGTAGGGTTTTCTTTAAATGTTTCACCTGTCTGTATGTGTCCTAGGCGGGTAACATTGGCTATAGGTCAGAGGTCTTGGAGCATTACCATTCAGGAGGTTTTAACTCAAACCACACAATGTAGCGTCGTTCAGCTTATCAACCAGCTAAATATTTGAACTATGTGTGCTACTTTAGGGTTGGAGTGAAAAAACAATCTTGACATTAGTTCACTATGACCAGGGTTGGAGATTTCTGCTATAGGTGAATCCACAGCTACTATAGAGTCATGACAAAAGTAGGAAAGTCAGATCATTCTTTTCACATTTGTCTCTAAGACAGACCTATAAGGCTGTTACTGTGAGCAGCCCTAACAGAAACCTTTTCTCATAAGCCGGCATTGACAACATTATTTTTCTAGTTCTATGGAATTTGTAAGATATTGCCTAACAATATTGTTCATGAACATAAAATTAGCATTCACTGTGGCTCTAGCTCAACATACTGATAACTATGGAGTGAAAAAAAAAGATAATTGATTCTTTTATGTCCAATGACAGAAAATTGCTTCTCAATGGGAGAGCTTGTCTTAAGAAAGACCACGCTGCTGAACAGTGTCTAAAGTCTTCATTCTTTTTCTCACATAACGTATCTCTAAAGGGATATCTTATCCTGCCTTGCAATGTTTTTCCATGGTAACATCAGGTGTGTGGCTGATGTTTAACAATGCATCTGCTGTCTAGGCTACACACACACAAACACACACACCTGCAGAGAAACGTACACATCTCTCAGCATCTAAATCACACAATTTAAGCCATGAACGTCATGCAATCATTTTGAAGTTTTTACATTTTGTATTTGCATGTCATATGATGTTGAACTCTGGCCCCAGATGTCGTAGGTAGTCTGGCTGTATCGTTGGCTCTGTTGTAGACAGTCATAATGTGACTATGCTCCATATGGGTATTAGCTTTATATATAGGGCTTACAGAAATGAACAAATCATTCTTGGATCTCCATGATCTTTTTACAAAGTAGCAGTGGTACTTCCTGGGGTCCTGAAAAAAGAAAAAGAAAACACAAAGATATGCCAGCTCTGCAGAAAGGCTACACACATTAGATTCAATCTGTCTCACTCGTCAAGCTGTCTTTCAGTTGTTGTTACATGCAAATTTACAAAGCTAGTTGTGTCTATTTTAGGTATTTTCCCATCATACTTGTGATGTGTGTGTCTTCCTGTGTTTCTGTGTGAGAGAGAAACACAGAGAATGAGCATGTGTGTTCTTGTTTCCCTAGACTTCGTGTATTAAACACTTACACTACTAAATTTGCTTTTCTGTTCTTCCATATCATTAACTGCACCCACCTTGGTATACCACATATAAATACAGTCCATAATTAATTAGACAGTGACCATGTTTTGGTTATTTTGGTTCTGTACTCTTCATTTTGAGTTTGAAAGAAGACAATGAGTTGAAGTGCAGACTGTCAGCTTTGAGTGTACATATCAAATTAACCATTCAGAAATCAAAGAACCTTCGGTACATGTCCCCCTCCATTTTCAGGCACCAAAAACATTGGACAGTTCAACAGAATGTAAAATAAACAAATAATTGTAAATCTTTGTATTCATATCCTTGGCATGCAATGACTGCTTGAAGTCAACGGTGTCTCAACATCACCAGACGCTTGGTACCCTGGTGATGTCCTGCTTGGTACCCTGGTGATGTCCTGCTTGGGCCCCTGGTGATGTCCTGCAAGGCAAGTACTGCAGATATCTTCAGTTCCTTCTTGTTTCAGGGACCTATTGCATTCCATCTCCCCATCAGTATGTAAAATGCATGTTCAATTGGATTCAGATCCAATGATTGAGTTGACCAACCGAGGACTGTGCCAAAAGACCCTGTAGACCAAGGAATCAAACAGAACTAAAAAAAATGTTGGTAAAAATTTATTTTGAGAGTCCAAAAAGTGTATCTGTAGATGCTCTACAGATTATCTGCAGATTATCAACAACATTTTAACAAACTATCACTAACCCTAACTCTAATCCTAACCTTAACCATTCCCCTACTATTAACCCTAACCTTAACCATTACCCTAAAACATATTCTAAACTTACCCCTACCCTTAAACTACACAATTAGTTGCTTATCAACAGATAGATTGTTGATAGTTTGTTGATAGTCATATCATCAACAAACTATCTGTAGATCACCTACAGATGTAATTTCAGACTCTCCAAATAAAGTGTAACCAACATTTTTCACTGTTCAATAAATTATGGAGCGCACAGTAAGTACCAGATTATCGAGTTGCAATTAAAAAAGTGCATAACCCACTTACTGTGTAAACTTAGGTATACCATAATTTCTGCTATAAACATAAGCATACTTATTTCTATCCAAGAAACCAAATTTCTGGATCTGAATACACAGGGATTATGCTATTTCATTAAAACTAGATAGAAGAGGGTGCAAATGTCAGTTTTATAGATTTCCAATCAAACTGAAATGACTTGTCATCAGCCTACAACATGCAGGCGTTCATCAAGCAATTGAATGGTAATTGTTCCGTGCTCTATCCTAATGGTATCTCATTGGGAGCTTATTTTCAGTAATGGGTGCAAGGGGATTTTGATTGGTTAACATTGAAGCCACTGTATGAAGCTCCATATTTTGATCACAGTGATAAGGACTACTAGAGATGGCGTGGAATGCATTTTAATATGCTGGTTTCCAACATGTAGCTGTGTTGGGGCCAAGGGAAGGCGTACAGTCACACTGAATTAAATAATTTATTTTAATATCTTCTGAAGATATGATACCTAGAATATTGGAATTGGCAGGGGAAAATATATGAGAAGAATGTTCTTGGAATTTCTTAAAAAGGATTGTTAGAAATAAAAATCCTTAAACCATACGCTGCTCTGATCTTATGTTAATGCTGCAGTGTTTAACTTTTATTTCTATTGGCACATGTGTTCAGTCCTTCATTAGTAACTGGGTCATGAGAAGACTTCTGAAAAGTATATCTTAACATTTCATTTCCATTTCATAATGAGGGGCCATGGCTCATTCTGGGAAAAGTCTAAATACGGGCTAAACTATTATTAAAAAGTAAATTTCGGCAAGACCACGACAACATCTTTTTTTTAGAGATGAAGGCTTCCAGTGTTGTTCTTTGCTTGGTTTTTAACAAAAAGGAAACGTTCGAATCGCTTAAAACGGACGCGATAGCCGATTCGAACGCGTGAAATTCCGGATATTCCATTGCGGCAGCCACCATTGTAAATGTCTGCTTTAACCAATGACAGTATATAGCTGCGCTATTGTCATCGTGTAAAGCCCGCCTCAATGGTTGTGATTGGTGCCTCGATTTGAAAAAAATTGGGCTTTAATGGGCTCTTGGCCAGACTGACTTGCAGAGCAAATCTAAATTTGCTGGAAGTCCATCAGGGCTCATTGGTTCTTATAAAAATATATGGCAGATTCTTCAGGTTTTTTAACTTTATTGTGCATTGTTTTTTTCATTAAGCTCTGCAAGGCCCCTTATAAAAACTATTACACTATGAAATAAGGCACCATTTGGAACACACAAAACAGATGAGAAACGTCTGTTTATATTTTGATCAGTAGGCCATGGGTTAACGTTTTTGCAACTGTAATCAACATCCATGCAACAGCTGTGGTTTCACGTCCCTCTTTTTATGGTTGATCTGCTATGACCCATTACATTCCCCTCTTAGTATTATCACATGTTAACTCTGCAAGCACACTGTAATAAAGCTTTAAACATAAACAATGTAGATTTTTTGTATGAATAAATAGATATTCTATCAGCCTGGATTGTGGAATGTGTTCCCACAATCGGAGATGGCCCCATTCACAAAAACGGAGAGTGTCACAGTTGAGGTGTGTGTAGAGAGAGGGAGGCCAACAGGCAGGTAGAATGGTGGTTGTAAATGATGGTTGGCTTTATTTGAGATAATCCAGGAAACAGTACATAAATGCAGGTTGCATGGTACGCCTCAAGTGAGTGCATAACAGTTATCCTTATACAGCTTACGTGCTCTTAAACAGTGGCATGGACACTGACAGCTAAACATAAAGACAGAGCCTACACATTACCTTCAAAACTTAAGGGACTCACTTGTCACAACTGCACGTATAGTAGCTCCTCGACAATCTTCAACCACTCCGTAACATACAGTGGGAAAAAAAAGTATTTAGTCAGCCACCAATTGTGCAAGTTCTCCCACTTAAAAATATGAGAGATGTCTATAATTTCCATCATAGAGAGATGAGAGACAAATGAGAGACAAATGAGAGACAACTATGAGAGACAAAAAAAGAAAAAAAAATCCAGAAAATCTACATTTTTACTGAATTTATTGGTAAATTCCTTGGTAAAACAAATATTTGGTCACCTACAAACAATCAAGATTTCTGGCTCTCACAGACCTCTAACTTCTTCTTCAAGAGGCTCCTCTGTCCTCCACTCGTTTCATGTATTTATGGCACCTGTTTGAACTTGTTATCAGTATAAAAGACACCTGTCCACAACCTCAAACAGTCACACTCCAAACTCCACTATGGCCAAGATCAAAGAGCTGTCAAAGGACACCAGAAACAAAATTGTTGACCTGCACCAGGCTGGGAAGACTGAATCTGCACTAGGTAAGCAGCTTGGTGTGAAGAAATCAAATGTGGGAGCAATTATAAATAAATGTAAGACTTACAAGACCACTGATAATCTCCCTCGATACGGGGCCCCACGCAAGATCTCACCCCGTGGGGTCAAAATGATCACAATAACGGTGAGCAAAAATCCCAGAACCACACGGGGGGACCTAGTGAATGACCTGCAGAGAGCTGGGACCAAAGTAAGAAAGGCTACCATCAGTAACACA
Source organism: Umbra pygmaea (assembly GCA_016801145.1). Classification (NCBI taxonomy): domain Eukaryota; kingdom Metazoa; phylum Chordata; class Actinopteri; order Esociformes; family Umbridae; genus Umbra; species Umbra pygmaea. The sequence goes on from JACXGM010003366.1 coordinate 35,505, forward strand.
CTACGCCGCCAGGGACTTAAATCCTGCAGTGCCAGAAGTGTCCCCCTGCTTAAGCCAGTACATGCCCTGGCCCGTCTGAGGTTTGCTAGAGAGCATTTGGATGATCCAGAAGAGGATTGGGAGAATGTCATATGGTCAGATGAAGCCAAAATGAAAATTTTGGTGAAAACTCAATGCGGGGAGAAAGAATGCGGAGTTGCATCCAAAGAACACCATACCTACTGTGAAGCATGGGGGTGGAAACATCATGCTTTCTGGCTGTTTTTTCTGCAAAGGGACCAGGACGACTGATACGTGTAAAGGAAAGAATGAATGGGGCCATGTATCGTGAGATTTTGAGTGAAAACCTCCTTCCATCAGCAAGGGCATTGAAGATGAAACCTGGCTGGGTCTTTCAGCATGACAATGATCCCAAACACACCGCCCGTGCAAAGAAGGAGTGGCTTCATAAGAAACATTTCATAAATATTTTTCATAACCATTCACCAGATTTCAACCCCATAGAAAATCTTTGGAGGAAGTTGAAAGTCTGTGTTGCCCAGCAACAGCCCCAAAACATCACTGCTCTAGAGGAGATCTGCATGGAGGAATGGGCCAAAATACCAGCAACAGTGTGTGAAAACCTTGTAAAGACTTACAGAAAACGTTTGACCTTTGTCATTGCCAACAAAGGGTATTTAACAAAGTATTGAAATTAACTTTTGTTATTGACCAAATACATATTTTCCACCATAATTTACCAATAAATTCATTAAAAAACCTACAATGTTATTTTCTGGATTTTTTTTCTCATTTTGTCTCTCATAGTTGAAGTGTACCTATGATAAAAATTACAGGCCTCTCTCATCTTTTTAAGTGGGAGAACTTGCACAATTGGTGGCTGACTATACTTTTTTGCCCCACTGTAAATTAACAATGACAATATAATAATGATCAGCAACCACCCTCTGGACACCTGAATTTATAAAGCCAGCTAACATGCAGATGTAACACCAGATGTCTGTAATGAATAATCAAGCCCATTGACAATTAAGACACTGACTTACACAATCTAATAACATCCAGTGCCCAGAGGGTGGTGCTAACAACCTATTGTATATACATATAACACAAATACAATACTAACATTGATTCCCATATTTAAACATAAACATCTACTATATAAAAAATCGAATGAGGAGTCCATAACTCAGTTCACGTGTCTACTCCAGCCCTCCCTGGGCTGGATGTGACAGAGAGTGAGGCTGAAGTATTTTGAATTTTGGAAGTTACGTTGTTCAGCTTTAAGTAAACAAAATCCTGCCACAATTTATATGAAAATAAAACATTCAAAAATGGTGAGCAGTTATTGGGATTTTATTTTTTAACAAAGAGTATAAGAAAAGTAGACTTCACACAACTTTCTTTTACCTCGTTAGGATGTCATCACTCCACATCCTCATTTTAATGAATATTAACTTGACTCCTAAGAAACTTCCTCGCATTCTTGGCTGGCTGGCAGAGCTGGGTGTGTAAATCTTTCATGGGCTGTTTTTAATCATGGTCGGATGTCTTTGAAGAGCTAAAAAGTGTTCCTAATAATAGCTATACTGTAAGTATATACACTCACCTAAAGGATTATTAGGAATACCCGTTCAATTTCTCCTTAATGCAATGATCTACTCAACCAATCACATGGCAGTTGCTTCAATGCCTTTAGGGGTGTGGTCCTGGTCAAGACAATCTCCTGAACTCCAAACTGAATGTCAGAATGGGAAAGAAAGGTGATTTAAGCATGTTTGACCGTGGCATTGGTTGTTGGTGCCAGACGGCCGGTCTGAGTATTTCACAATCTGCTCAGTTACTGGGATTTTCACGCACAACCATTTCTAGGGTTTACAAAGAATGGTGTGAAAAGGGAAAAACCTTTGGTCAACATTGGATCATTCAGAGATCCTCACTGAACTTCTGGAGAGAGTTTGCTGCACTGAAAGTAAGGAATAATTTTGCACGCCCAATTTTTCAGTTTTTTATTTGTTAAAAAAGTTTAAAATATCCAATAAATTTCATTCTACTTCATGATTGTGGCCCACTTGTTGTTGATTCTTCACAAAACATTACAGTTTCATATCTTTATTTTTGAAGCCTGAAATGTGGCAAAAGTTTGAAAAGTTCAAGTGGGCCGAATACTTTCGCAAGGCACTGTAGTTAGCTAGAAATGTACATATGTTTGCACGTGTTTGGAAAGGGTAAGCTCTAATTTATTAAATAGAAGAGTGGGACCTGAACAAAAAGAAAGGATGGAATTTGCTCTTAGTTACAGTATAACTCAACCAATCGGGTAGGGCAGGGACACTGACAGGGGGGGAACATAGAACTGGAATGAGTAGAAACCTCATTGAACTGTTATGCTTGGTCATTCGATTAGTACACAACAAAATGACAACTGTTGTTAGTTGTCACGGTGACAACACGTGCCAGGGGGGCTGTAAAGTGTGTCGTACTCACTATTTTTCATGTTAGCTATCTCAAAGTGATATTTAGCTAGCTATCAGGTGAGATTATTTAGAACTTGTCTAGCTCTCAACACCTTATCTAACTCTATTTTGTAATATTAGCATATATTCAAATATATTTTGATGATTTAACAATAGAATTATTACGCAATTAAATCGAGCACGCTCCAATTCCCAGTGTTGTAGAGTCGAGACCACCTAACCCGAGACCAAGACAAGACCAAGACCAGAGTGTATCGAGACCGAGACAAGACCAAGACTTTTAGGTGCCGAGACCAAGCCGAGACCGGGACCGAGGGAGGGCGAGACCGAGTCAATACCAAGACAAGCGCCCCACACTACATGACACAATAAAATGTGAAACATGATCAAAAGAGCTTCTAAAATTGATCTGAAAGATCCACATTTCCATAAAAACCCAGATATTAAACACCTGAAAGTTGAAATAAACGTAACCATCTTTATTCAATACTCCTGGCTGACTTCAATCTTTTAGTACAGAATGTAAAACAATTGTTCATTGTTCATCACTAATGTCTTCACTTTTCTCCACCTTTTATAAACAATACATAAAGTTATGTTGTTTTTAAACAAACAACAATCCTTTTTTTTCAAAACCACATAGCTAAATGTGTAAACAAATGCCAAACATTCAACATTTAAAATGCAGAAAAGCTGTGTATTGTAATGAATACAGTAATTATATGTGAAATGTTGATGTTTAGGAACAACTATTGTAAGTAAGAGTCTTTTATAGCTTTTAAGTGTAATCAAAGCAACAAAAGATATCTAATACAAAGAGATCAGAAAGTCAGTGGCCTAAGTCCATGTGATTTATAAAAGTACAAAATTGATTTAATTGGGAGCAGTTTCATCAAAAAGTAGACACAATATAAATCAATGGTATTTTGCCCATCACATTTTTCAAATAGGTAAACAAGGAAGTTAAATGATTTATATGGTATGAGCAAGAGAGTGTGTGCTGGTAAAAAGTTATATATTTGATCTGCAACTGTAAATTGGAAGTAAAAAATTAGCTCTCTGAAAGTAACGTGCCATGTGCCATACTATACCTATTTAATTTAGTAATTTCTCATATAAGTTATGGGGCATTACTCAGTCTCCACACTTTGCTCGTATCTCTAGGTTAGCTCTTTCACCCAAACGAGGGAGCATCACCTCGGCGCGTAGCTTTAATGTCGGGAGCTGTATGCAGCTGACATTAGCTAAGGTCGATGTAACTTAACATTAGCTACACACACGCAGCAGTTTTTCTACATTACTCACTGATCAAATAAGACTATGGTGGGACAAAAATTTGCTTTGGAGCAGGAGCATCGATAAGTGGACTCGTTAATGTCGAGGTCATACAATATATAGGGTTCATAAAACTTAGAACCCAGAGACGTATATAAAGATGACTTTATGGCTCTGTTAGAACCGGTTCTTGAGTGGAACTGGTTTTCAATCCCCATCCGAGGCAGGTTGCTAACGTTAGCGAGCCAGCTTTGCTAAACATCACTCTTACACATAGCTTACCTTTCTTTGTGCTTCCTTTCTAAGCAGTGGCGAGCCGTGCATTTTACACCTATGCCTTCAATATCTTCCCGAAATTAAAACGCATTATAATAACCTCACAATGACATTCTAGGGCTTTTGTATATATTATACAAAATATAAATAGGCAACATCGTATTTACTTTAAGTTATATTTCTTAATGTTAGTATGTCAGAACTCAGAAATACCACTATTTTGTTTACCCAGAAGTTTTGCAAACTACCAACATCTTTCTTTCCTCCCTGAAGGTGGCTTTCAGAGGCTAGGTCCGGGGCGTTCCTCATGCCGTTTTCTACAGTTATAGTATGCACCGAATAGCCTAATAACTTGCATCCTTTGTTCTATAGTAGCTGAAATATCTTATTGACTATGTTGATTTGCCTTTTCAAGTGTTAGCTAGCATGTGCTGAAAGTGATTACCTTTGCTAGCAAGACATTAAGAAAACACCTAATTTGGAACATCGATCACTAACTACATTCTACAACCAGATAGCGCTTAGGGTGACCGGAAAAGCCCTAAGTTCCTCTGGCTATGGTGGAGGACCTTTCCTACACAGCCAATACATTTTTTTCTTTGGTTGCGCCATTGGTTAGGACCATAGACCATATATAGTACTGGACGTAACATGTGTGAGGTCACCCATTGGTTTGTGTAGATCTGATTTGAGTCGTTGAGTTTGCTGTTACGAGCGCAGCCATCTTGGTTGCGGATGTGACGATTTTAGACAAGAGGCGGGATCTGACTGTGACATTAGCTGAGAGTTGGCAATGGTGCTTACACTGTATGTTACATTACACACTTTCACTGGGACAGTCAGTGTCAATCACATCACATCGCCAATTTAAAAATCAACGAGGCCATAATTTGAAGAATGAACATCATTCACATCATTCTGTTGTGCAGAAGACTTAAAACTAGCAATTGAGACCATAAACTCATTATGAAAATATTTACTGAGGTAATAAATCAATTGAGAAGTGTCTGACTTTCTCATAGTCTTCTACAGAAACCGACCTCTTTTGCAACAACATGTGTCGCCCCCAGCTGGAATTCAGATAGAATGCAGGTTTAAGGCACTTCCGCATTTTATATTTAAAAATTAAAGTTTATACAGTAGGTGTTACAATCTGGCAGGGACTATAGCCAGGTTGTGGCAGAAAAGTGAACTGAGATCATAGACTCAATATATGTGTATATGTATTTCTGTGTAGTGAGGGCTTCTGGGGTTTATTTTATATGCCAGTGCAAATCACTGTGGGTTTATGTTGCTATATGGAATGTTATATTGGTTAGTTTAATGCATGAGTGGGTATATTGGGAAGCCTGGCGCCATGCCCTGTTTCTCCATTGCATTCGCCTGGTTTCCTTAGATGAGAGAGCTATTAGACTTAATGAGTAATTGCTTTCAGCCTGTGCTATTTGAGCTATATATGCAATGGGGAGACACGGCGTGGCGCGATTCATTAAAGACATTTGGGGCTAGATTTATCAAGCAGTTTGCGGCTGTTTCCAGGCGCTAATTAGTCGCAAAGACGGACGTAACCGATGCAGGCTTTTTACAAACCGGGCGCACTTGGGTAAAATCGCAGATTGCCTGCCACATGAGCGACAAGAGACAAGTTGCGCTTTCAATATGCGTTCGTGGAAGGGTCATGGAGAAAGTGGGAGGTCCACGCAAAATGGTGGGAGGATACGTGTAAAGTGCACCTAATTATATATTCCGTGGTATTTACAAAGACTGCCAGTAAGAGCGCGCCTCTATTTTGCGGGGGGAATTTACCGCCTCTTAAAAGCAGGTGTAAACCAGCAAGCGCATTTTCCTGTGTGTTCAAATATACATCAGTGACAGCAACAAATACACTTGGCTCAAAAAAGGACAAATGCCTCCATCTGGGTGTGGATGTTCTGCCCTGTAACATGTTCAGGTTTGCTGTTACTTCATGCACTAAAATGTTAATTTCTTCTACAATAAATTTAAGCTTGCGCTTTCTTTTTCCGTCGGGAGATCCATGATAGATACATACGGAGCCATTGTTTGCGCTTTTAGAGGTGCGCTAATGGAGGGCGGAGTATGCGCTGTTTGCGTAATGAGTATCGGGTTCGATAAATACTACGCTAAATGTGGAAGCATAGCGTGCGCTATTACCGAACTCGTATAAACGGACGCAGCGCAAACTGCGCTTGTGTTAGTAAATTCGGCCATTGGAGTGTTACGTTTGTAGCAAGTATGGATCTTCAGAAGAGTAAGTTGTGAAAAGAGTGTTTGTTCAGGTCAGTTTAGGCTCTCAGTCTATGTAATATTGGGTATACTAGCTCCAGTGTCTGTGCCACTGAAGAGAGCACTTTAGTCTGATATAACCGTTGTGCCTCCTATATGTATAGTAGAATTAATGCGTACGCTCTATGTAATATTGGGTATAATAGCTCCAGCGTCTGTGCCGCTGAAGAGAGCACTTTAGTCTGATATAACCGTTGTGCCTCCTATATATATTAGTAGAGTTAATGTGTACGCTCTATATAATATTGGATATAATAGCTCCAACATCTGTGCTGCTGAAGAGAGCACTTTAGTCTGATATAACCGTTG